>PVIA01016451.1:0-18873 GCA_004024845.1 Tonatia bakeri | reverse complement strand
ATTCAGCCCTCACTCTTTTCGACCAGATTGGAATCCTAGCAGGCCCTCAGGACAGAGTCGCCCCTGGGACTCAGGACAAAGCTTTCGAGGGATGATGTCGATTTCAAGTCAAGCAACAGGGGAAGGAAGGTTTGCTCTGGGTTCTTTTAAGAGGCTACGATGATCTCTACTCAAAAATTCTAGTTTCCCTAGCAACTGGCGATGATCAGAGATGCTCGCAAACTTTCCCCACCTACTCACTTTTTTTTTTAAATGCAGAGGAGCAGATGGTTTGGAGAACGCAGGTATTCCAGCATCTGATGTACTCAGTGTCGATAGAAGCAGCGTAAATATTGAAGTGTTTGCTCGCTGCAGCTTGCAAAACAGCCGTCTGACAGCTCTGTCAGGGAGGAGAGCTTTTTAGAGATGCAGCCTCCCCATCAATAATCCAGGCAGGATGTCGGCGCAGAAAGGGCCAGCATCCCCAACCCCTGGGTGCATGGGGAGGAGCTAGGCAGGGCAACAATGACAGCATTTTGGGGGTGGCACAGGGCAAAGTGAGCAGGGCTGTCAGGGAAGCATAGCTAGAGAGAAACGGATGGTCAGAATGGCCAGCCGCCGGCACTGGCCCGAAGTCTTTACCAAAGCTATTTATTCGTTCAGTGTAGCATCGGGCAACGTAGTCCGCTTTCAGCTGGTGCCCACGCATTTCCCAGGCTGGGTGGTTTTCCGGCCTGGACCCCGCCATTCCCCCGGTGGACAGGTGTCCTTGGCTCTCCGTCTGAAGCAATTGCAGGAGAAGACGGGCAGCCCGGTCTCAGGTGGGAAAGGGCCGATGGGGGCGAATTTCCACTCACAGGTCAGAAATGGGAAGAAAGGCCTGTGTCCCTGGCAGAGTGAAAATTTCCGTTCCTTTGATCTTTCTCTGGGGCCCGCAGCCCAGACTCACACTGTGCTCTGACGAGAAATAAAATTGGGGAACATTGGTCTATCTGTGTATAATGGTGTATCCACGTGGATCGTATGTCTCTCTTTCCAAGACAGATGCTTTTATTTTCCCTCTGTGTACAGTACAGGTCATGTCCTTACGCCTGTCCTTTAGTTTATATCAGACAAGTGGCACAGGAGCGTGCCAGCGGGCTACACGTCTCTGAGGACAAAGCTAGGGTGGATGGGCAGGCAGGAGGCTCTGGTCAGCTCCAGACACAGTTTTCAGGTTCTTGGCTCAAGTTCCCCTTGTCCAGTGAACATGAGGAGGCTTTCGGTGGGATGTGCCACATCCCAGACTATTGCCAGAGAGTTGTCAACTATGACCAATAAACACCATGCAATCTCCCTCTTTAAGAAAGAGCGTGAATGTATGCTGATACCCAGGTCATAAATGTGTCAGTGTGTCGTGCTGTGGCTGTCCAAGAGTCCACGCCAGCCCACCGCAGGCACGTCCCACGAGTCCCCGAACAGCTCACGCTCTGCTGTTCGGCTCTGAGGGGTTGTGCACCAGGTGGGCCGACGACATGTTGGAGAGTGTGGAAGACTCATTCTCCAGATGCTGAGCTTCCTGGCCCACACTCATAAAACTTTGGGGGCCAACATGCTATTGCATGGATGAAACAAGAGTTTGGGCTGGAGATAAACTCATGTATTGCAACTCCTAGGGGCCACCTGTCCGGTCGAAGGCATCTGGATGGCCCTAAAACCACTTGTAATTAATAGCCAATGGGTGGCTTTGTGGCCCTGAACAAAGTCATGCATAAAAAAAATGTAACTCAGGACTTCCAGCCAAGGTGGAGGTGTAGTTAGTTAGACACACTGTGCCTCCTCGCACAACCAAAATAAGGACAACAACAAATTTAGAAACGAAAAGACAACCAGAACTGACATAAAACTGAACTGTATGGAAGTCCGACAACCAAGGAGTTAAAACAGACACATTCATCCAGAGTGGTAGGAGGGGTGGGGTCAGGGGGCCCAATGGAGAGGGGTCATGGCCAAAGAAAAGTGGTAGCTGGCGGACCCTGGACATGCAGGCAGCGGCTGGCAGAGCCTGGGTGTGCAGGGCGGCAGTGGGCAGACCCACATTCGAGAGCAGATAAACCAGGCGAAGCTGAGGAGCGAGGCAGACCTCGCAGCCCAGGGCCCCAGTGCAGGAAAGTAAAACCTCTAAACACCAATTGAAAACACCTGTGGGGTTGAGGTTCCGGGAGAGACTCCCAGCCTCACAGGAGAGTCTGTTGGAGAGACTCACTTGGTCCTAGAACGTACATTAGCCCACCCACCTGGGAGTCAGCACCAGTAGGGCCCAGTTTCCTTGGGGGAAGTGGCAAAAGGGACTGAAATCCAGCAGAGAGCCAAGCAAGTGCCATTGCTCCCTCTCGGACCCCACCCCCACATACAGTGTCACAACCCAGCCACTGGGTTGCCCCGCCCTGGTGAACACCTAAGGCTCCACTCCCACTGTGTAACAGGCATGTCAAGGCAAAAAAAAATGGCCTAAATGAAAGAACAGATCAAAGCTCCAGAAAAAATACAACTAAGCGGTGAAGAGATAGCCAAGCTATCAGATGCATAGTTCAAAACACTGGTGATCAGGAAGCTCACAGAACTGGTTGAATTTGGTTGCAAACTAGATGAAAAAATGCAGGCTACGCTAAGTGAAATGAAGGAAGATGCACAGGGAACCAATAGTGATGGGAAGGAAACTGGGACTCAAATCAATGGAGTGGACCAGAAGGAAGAAAGGAACAACCAAACAGAAAAGAATGAAGAAACAAGAATTCAAAAAAGTGAGGAGAAGCTTAGGAACCTCCAGGACATCTTTAAACATTCCAACATCTGAATTATAGGGGTACCAGAAGGGGAAGAGGAAGAGCAGCAAGTGGAAAAGTTATTTGAACAAATAATAAAGGAGAACTTTCCCAATCTGGCAAAGGAAATAGACTTTCAGGAAGTCCAGGAAGCTCAGAGAGTCCTAAAGAAGTTGGACCCAAGGAGGAACACACCAAGGCACATCATAATTACATTAGCCAAGGTAAAAATGAAGGAGAGAATCCTAAAAACAGCAAGAGATAAGGGGACGGTCACCCACAAAGGAGTTCCCATCAGAATGTCAGCTGGTTTCTCAAAAGAGACCTTGCAGGCAAGAAGGGGCTGGCAAGAAGTATTCCAAGTCATGAAAGGCAAAGGCCTACATCCAAGATTGCTCTATCCAGCAAAGCTTTCATTTAGAATGGAAGGGCAGATAAAGTGCTTCTCAGATAAGGCCAAGTTAAAGGAGTTAGTTCATCATCACCAAGCCCTTATTTTATCAAATGTTAAAGGGACTTATCTAAGAAAAAGAAGATGATCAAAACTATGAACAGTAAAAGGACAAACTCACAACTATCAACAACTGAACCTAAAACAAAAACAAACTAAGCAAACCACTAGAACAGGAACAGAACCACAGAAATGGACATCACATGGGGGGTCAGCAACAGGGGAGTGGGAGGAGGAGAGAGGGGGAAAAGGTACGGAGAATAAGTAGCATAGACAGTAGGTAGAAAATAGACAGGGGGAGGGCAAGAATAGTATGGGAAATGTAGACACTAGAGAACCTACGACACATGGACATGAACTAAAGGGGGAATGTGGGTGGAAGGAGTGGGCAGGGTGGAGGGGAGTGAAGGGGGGAAAGGGAACAACTGTAATAGCACAATCAATAAAATATATTTAAAAAATATAACTCACATTTGCAGCTTGGATTTTGGGACACTCATATAATGGGTCTGATGTTAGAAGCCGAGGCTGGTGTTACCTTTGGGCTGTCGTGGGCCCCTGCCTGGGTTTGTGCTGATCCGGGATCAGGGTGCACAAGGCAAAATGAGCCACTGATCGGGATTCAGATGCACAGGGAAAAGACCTGCGTTTATGGGGGCCTCGGAGAATCATTTTCCCATCTACGTGCCTGGGTTTCACCCAGGGCTTGGTGCCTGCCAAGGGTGCCGAGCCTGTCATTCAGCGGTGACTTCTGGCATTCTGACGTACTTTGGAAACAGGACCCTCAACGAAAACGCCCCAGAAGCTGTCTGGGGCCACGCCATTCTACGGGGCCAGGGAACCCTCAGGGAACCCGGGCCAGTGGGGTTTGAAAGAGGCTTTCCGAGCTCGCCGGCCGGGAGTCAGGGTGTGCCAGTCACATTTCCTCTTTCACTTTTGGTTGTATTACATCTCATTTGCAAGAAGCGAGGGGAAGCGGTGATTCGCGGTGAGGCGCTGTGTAGGATTCGGTCTCTCCCCGTAGAGTTGGGCTCTGACAGGGAGTCACGCACCACCTTGGACCCGCGTGCGTCCGCATCACATTTCCGCGTGTCCTCACAGGGATGTGTTTGTCGTCTTCGATATGGCCTCGCCCCACCTCGTCGCTGCCCTCCCGTGTCCGAGCAGCAAGGCTCTCGTGAGCTCATCGCCCCCGTGCGCGAAGCAGAAATATCGGGGGGACTGCTGCTCGGCTTGGCTGTCCTGGAGCCGAGGGTCCCCGGGGCAACGCAACATTCCTGTCTTGCTCCTCTCTGTACCGTGTCACTCTGCTCTGCGTTCTCTCTCTCTTCTCACAATAAATTTAAATCACATTCTACTAGGATCTTTTTTTATGGCTCCTTTGCACATGAAGCTAGTTTTCCTCCACGTTCAGAAGTAGCCTGGGTGGGAATAGCTTTGAGACTTCGCAGAGCTCTGGGTCCCATTGTTTTCCCGTAGACGTCAAGAAATTGTGTTTACAGGCTTGCCGCCCACTCCCTTTGTCTCTGAGGTCCCCGTCCTGCTGAATGTGGGCTCCGTTCTCAGCGAGGGGCGCTGTCCTGAGGGGACCCTGGGGGGCCGGGTTCCAAGAGCGTGTGGGGAGGGTGCTGTTCTCATTTGCTGCGGAGTCGAGGAGAGCCTTCCCCATTCCAGTGGCTGCCCTCATATGCACTCTCCCCGCCGGCCAGGGCCAACCGGCCAGCTTTGAGGGCTCCCTCTGTCCCTGGGTCTGCCAGAGTCTCGGTCACATCCCCCCACCTCCCCCCACACCCACGTGGGGTCTCAGGCCTTGCCCTCTGGGCCCGTGCATCACACTGTCACCGCAGTCTTCGAGTCGTGGCACATGCCTCTCCTGGTCTGGCTCTTGGGTGGTCCTGTCGCCCTTAATGTGGGTGTTCAGGGCATTCAGTAATTATGCCACCGCCGCAGCTGTTTCTTCCCCAAGGCCCACTGAGCCGTGGGGAAACAGGGACCACACATGAAGCTCATGGCCACAGGCACGGAGACCGTGTCTGAACAAAACGTGTTCGAGCCTCATTCCCAGACGGGCCTTGCAGTCCACTGTCACAGCCCGGAGTTGTGGGAGGCCCTGGGCTCCGTTGAGAGCAGGTCTGAAGCGTCACGGCGGATGGGGATGGAAGGACGTGGGCTTCCCTTCTGGGAAACCCTCCCTGGAGCTGTGTACTGTGGTCTGTCTCTCTGTGTGAGGAAAGGGGCAGGATCTAAGGGCCCAGGAAGAGACCCCTTTTATCTCTGGTGTGTCCAGAGAGGTGGGAAAGGAAGGGACTGAGCCCTGTAAGGACTAGGAGCTGCTACTGATAGCCCTGATCAGTGTGGCTCAGTGGGTTAGACATCTTCCTGTACACCGAAAGGTTGCAGGTTCGAGTCCCAGTCAGGGCACATGCCTAGGTTGTGGGTTTGAGCCCCGGTCGGGGCCCTTGGCAAGAGGTGACCGATCAAGGATTTTTCTGTCACATCTGTGTTTCTCTGTCTCTCTCTTCCCCTCTTTCTGAAAAATAATGAGAGCACAAAACTGTTACGAATAAACGGTCCTTCTGCTCATCACTGGTCAGACCCCTTGTTTCAGAAAATGACACATGCTGTGTAGGTGTGTGGCACTCACCTGTGCGTGTGTTTTGGCAGGGGGTATCTGGTACCACCGCCCAGTAACTATCCACTGAAAACTTGGGGGTACTGAGTATCCCTGGTGGTGCCCCACAGCGACAGGGGGACCGAGGGTCTCAGGCCACTCTGACCTGGGTATGTCACGCAGGGATGGAGTGAACTACAGACTTGGTCGAGCTAGAGGGTGGGCCTGCTGCTGTCTCAGAGAAGACATGGGGAGAACCCGGTGGCTCTTTTCCTCCGGGGTGCCCTGTGCGTGACTGGGGCTCAGGGGACCGAGGCGTGGAGGGTGGAGAAACCTTCTGATCGGGTGCCTGCAGGGGGGCAGTGTCCCAGAGCCCACCCTCTTCTCTTCGCTGTGGAAGAGCACAGCCATCGACACGAACACTCCCCCAAGAGCTGGCGTGGCGGCGGGCCATCGCTCATCCGCCACAGTCGCAAACACTCAGGTACTCGCGTGGGGAGTCACGCATTCTTTCCTCTCTCCTGCTTTCTCCTGTCTTTGCCCGTATTTGCCCGGGCCGAGAAACGCAGGCACGAGAGCAGAAGTGGGTGAGAGAAAACGGGGAAATGACCTGCTTGGTGGTGTGAAGGGGGAGTCTTGACACACCCCTTTTTATGGCTGCTTCCAAGTCACGTGCAGAAGGCTGACTCAAAAGGCAGTTTGGTTCGGGGAACACGACACTCTCTGTCATGTAACCCACCAGGCCGCACGGCATCTGTTTTGGGGAGCCCGGTGGCCGTGACAATCAGCTAGTTGTCTTTCAAAACACTCTTAAACTTGTTTTTTTGGGGATTCACATGAGAAGGACACTTCTGGGGAGAACATGGCTTTTCTGAACACGAGATGCCTTTGGGTGCCCGTGTGCACCGGTGCACAGGCGAGGCCCGCCAGGCATGCACTGGGGGGCACCTACCGGCGCTGCAACCAGCTGGGGACCCTGCCAGGCAGGGCAGGGCTCTCCATGTTTGGATGAGGAAGCTCGACGTGGTTGGCCCTGGGCAGGCTCAGACGGACCCAGGAGCTCCTGTTCAGCTCAGCATTCTCACCACACCCCTTCCCTTCTGCACGCATCTCTTGGAACTGTTAACCACACCATAAGGCATTTCCTTGTGATGCGGGTCAAGCTCAGCCTCTGAGACCCCTAGCCACCACCAGTTTTTCTCTTCCATACCCGCCCCTTCTCTTGTGCTGTCGGGATCTTCTGAGATAGCCTCAGGGGATGCGGGAGAGGCCGGGAAGATCGCCTGAGTCTGCAGAGAGAAGAGGACAGACACCAGGCACCAGGAGGACGGAGCTCGGGCAGCATCTGGCTCGGAACTCTGCAGCACCCCTCGGACCTGAAGCTCCCCAGGAACAGCCCCAGAGGAGAGGAGGGAAAAAGCCAGCTGGGCGGGACAGAGGCCTGATTTGGGCTGCCCCACACCACTGATGGGGGCCTGGCCACGTGACATGTGTTGTTCTATGTGATTTTTATAAAACAAGACCCCTGTTGTGAGCAGGGTGGTCTCCGTTCCTCGCAAGCTGACTCCGAATTCAAGAGGTCGTGCAGATTGAGTCGCTGTCCAGGTCACAAGTGGTGTGGCCGGGGTATGAACCCACAGGCCCTAGGTGTAGGGAGAGAGGATGTCTTGGCCGGTAAGAGACAGTCAGGTGGGGTGGCCCTGGGGACATGCTGTGGGACCCCAGGCGTGTGCCTGGGGTCGGAGACTGGACAGCAGCCCCAGAGGAGCGGGAAGACCCATCCCAGAGGGACTGGAGTGAGGCCTAACCTTCACGGGGATGTCTGGGAGCGAAGGCACGTGCGGGCCCCCTGGGATGGACCATGTCCTGTCACCAGCCAACAAGGCAGACTCCACGTTCCAGAAAAGGGACAGTTTCCAAGTTCGATGGATGAGCAAAACAGTCGGCCAGCCTTCACGGGATCTAAGTCCCCCCAGATCTGGAGGGAGTAGGACGATGATGTCTCCTTGGAGTGGAAGCCGGCAGACCAGGTGCAGGAAGCAGAGATGTGGGGCCAGGTGCCCAGGCCCTTCTTACAGGGCTGTGCTCTGGACCCCGCCTCCTGCAGGAACGGCCTGGCTCTGTTCTCTCTCTGTCTCACTCTCAAACTAAGGAATTCCTCTGCTGCCGATGGTACTGGTGAAACGAGGCCGCCCCAGGCAGGGTCACGGAGTGTTAACTGCAGCGTTACATTACGGTCCCCGAAGGCTAGCTTCCCCAGAGGGGGCCCCAAGGACAACCACAGGTCCAGAGATGCTCGTGAATCTCAGCTTCCCAAGGGCGGGCGGGGCCCATGCAGTGCCCCCCCGGCCCCCCCCGATGGGATTGAAAAAGTCACGACTCACGTGCAGGAGTCATCTCCTCGGTTCCACGGATTACACAGTGACGCAGCAATGCAATCACACCTATTCAGCAGGAAGGCCTTGAAAAGCCTCGTTCCATGTAAATTGAAACAGGTACACATAACTCTCTACTTAAATACCAAGCACAGTGGGTTGAGACATTTTCCGAAGTCCAGTGTGTACTGCCAGTGTGCATACAGATACAGACGGGAAATTTATCCGAGGGTCATTCCTCAAATGTAACTGAATGTCGTTGACATTTCGAGGCCCTTTACTCACGTGTCTGTCTGAATCTTGTCTTCTGTGACCAGCCATCTAATAACGCTTATTCAGACGTCTCTGGTTAATTGCCGCCGAGTGACCCAAAGCCACTGTTTTTCATCGGCCACTGTGTTTTCTTTGCCAAAAAGAGAAAAATATTCCTATATTTTTAAATCGATTTAAAATCTGATTCAAGCCTAACAGCCAGCCAAGAAACTCACTGACCTTTTTGGAAGGGGTTCAAATGAAGTATTATTTTTTATTTTTTTTATAATTTTTTCCCCAACTTTCTTTTTTTTTTTAATTTTTATTTATTTATTTTTAGAGAGGGAAGGGAGGGAGAAAGAGAGAAAGAGAGAGAAACATCAATGTGCGGTTGCTGGGGGCTGTGGCCTGCAACCCAGGCATGTGCCCTGACTGGGAATCGAACCTGCGATGCTTTGGTTCCCAGCCCGCGCTCAATCCACTGAGCTACACCAGCCAGGGCCAAATGAAGTATAATTAATGTGCATTCTCATAATTGGCAATACATCATTAAGAACTGGGCGTTCAAAGCTGACTATGTGATACGGACACGGATTTCCTTCTGATGAATGAAATCACGTGTCTTTTTTTTCATACTCTTCTCCCCACCTGTTGAGGTGTCTCATCAATGGGGACGCACTGACCAATCTGACCAAAATTTTCAGGTATTCAACGGAAATTTTCCCTTTGGCCACCTCAGAGAAACATGTCTGAGGCCCTGCCGGAGCCCAGTGCTGAATCGGGGGAGGTGTTTTTCTGACCTGATCACGAGGATTTTAAAGCCGGTGATCGGAGGGCACTTCACACACAGCGAGCCCTTCAGGGGCCCTGACAGGTCGCAGGTTGAACTGTGGTCTGGAGAAAGAGAATCACTTTCCTCCCCCCGCTCTCCCCCAGCTTTCATTTCTGAGTCATCAGGCTGAAAGAATCCATTCGTCCTCCAGAAATTCCTTGACGTGATTTCCCGGGAAACAGCATCCGCCAAAGCGGCTGGCGGAGAAATCTGTGATTGTCCCCCTCTGCAAACAGCTCTTTTGTAAGGCGGTGTGCCGGGGGTGCTGAGCCCCCCGGGGAGGGAGCTGGTCCCAGGGTGCCGAGCTCCGTGTGCCCCCGAGACACCAGCCCTGGGCGCCTGCTTGCCCAGGAAGTCATTTTCCTGATGCGCCTTGCGCATCTGGGAGCGGGGTGTGTGATGTTCTTCAGACAAACTGGCAAACCGGACTTTTCAAGCATGAGACAGACACGGAAATAGCCAGACGGAAAAGAGGAAAACAGCCTACTCAGGGGAAGCATTTTTAAAAGCTTCCAGTCACGTAAATAACATGTCTTCCTATTGTTAGATAGGAAGCCCTTGGTATTTTTAATATCTCACCAACAGAACGGTTCGGCTTATTGCTGGGGGACTCGTGGGGACCTGGCGTAATGGCGTGAAAAATCGGACCTTACGCTGGATAGGGGGCTGAGGCTTCCAGAGTTGCCAGTGATGGACAGGAAGGGTCCCTGGTCAGGGTTGCTGGGGGCTGTGCCCACACCTCTGTCCTCACCTCTGTCCCCCAGCCAAGGCCTCGCCGGCCTCTTGGGGGCTGGGCTTTCTCAGTCGCACATGAGCTGTGTGCTGTTGGCTCTGCCACCGGCACGGGAGGGACGGGAACCCTGAGAAATGCTCTGGACGACACGTCTGTCTGGACAGTCCCCTTGTGGGTGGCAGAGGGTGTGTGTGGGAGACCCAGCCTCCAGAAGGGAGGTCAGAGGTGCCGTAGCACACTCCCAGAAGTGGGCACTGGGACTGGCACTCTCTCTCTGTGTGTTTGGCACTCGCAAATGCGGCGAAAGTCTGAGCCACTCATCTGAGGACTTCCTGTGTCTCCACAGCATTGCCGCGTGGTGACTTGCATAGCTATTTAGGTCTTCTTTTCTTTATTTTTTAACACGAAAAATATGTCTTTTCCCCAATATAATACAAAGCCCAAGTAGTCCTTGGGAAGAAATCGTTACACTCCTAAAAAGAATCTTTATATCTTTTTTTTAAGATTTTATTTATTTATTTATTTTTAGAGAGGGAAGGGGGGAGGGGAGAGAGAGAGAGAAAGAGAGAGAGAGAGAAACATCAATGTGTGGTTGCTGGGAGACATGGCCTGCAACCTAGGCATATGCCCTAACTGGGAATCCAACCTGAGATGCCTGGTTCACAGCCCGCACTCAATCCACTGAGCTACACCAGCCAGGGTGAATCTTTATATCTTTAGCGATGGAATGTGCCACAGAGATCATTGCACTCGATACCCCATCTAGAAATTATTTTTAAACTCACTCCCGGGAAAACCTACCCTTTGTGGGGTATAATAGTCTGTGTTGCGACAAAATGCCCGGAGTTCTGTATCCATCACCGCAGTCCCGAGACAGGGCAGGTTCCACTGACGGCCCCCTCCCCAAATTCCTATGCTTCCCCTTTCGGCCACCCTCTCCCGCTACTTGAACTCCCGGCGACCACAGACCTGTGCTCCACGCCTTCAGGTTTGCCTTTTGCAAGGAGTCACATGGATGGGGTCCTGCGGCATTCAGCCCTTGGAGATGGGCCACTGTCTGTCAACAGGACGCCTTTGCCCTCCATCCAGGTTGTTGGTGTGTCAACAGTGTGTGCCTTTTTTAGGGCTGCGTACTAGTCACCGTGAGGGTGTCCAGTAGCTGAAACACACTGGGCTTCTTCTATACCTTTTCATTTATGAATAAGAGCACGCTAAATAGTTGTGCACAGGTTTTGTGTCAATGACATTTTAAGTCTCGCCATTCTAAAGATGCCCAGTGCTATCTCACTGTGATTTTTTTTTGAAGATTTTATTTATTTTTTAAAGATGTTATTTATTTATTTTTAGACAGAGGGGAAGGGAGGGAGAAAGAGCAGGAAAGCAACATCAACGTGTGGTTGCCTCTCATGCGCCCCCTACTGGGGACCCGACCCGCACTCCGGGTATGTGCCCTGAGTGGGAATCGAACCGGTGACTCTTTGGTTCACAGGCCAGAGCTCAATCCACTGAGCCACACCAGCCAGGGCTGTCCCTGTGACTTTCATTGGCAATTTCCACGATGGCTAAGATATCAGCCATCTTTTCAGGAGCTTTGTTGCTTTCTGACTGAGTTTTGCGTCTTCTTTCCACATTCGGAATCCAAGTGCTGTGTCACTCACCTGATTTGCAAATATTTCCTCCCAGTCCCCGTGGCTGATGTTTTCATCTCTTCGTGGTGGCACTCACGTCTTAAACGAGAATAAAGTGACATGCCGTGGCTCTGCCGTCCACGGACTGCACAATGACAACGGCTGAGCCACTTACTTCACCCCCGTGCTGCTGTGTGCTACCCTATAGCACAGAGGGAGGAGGGAGAGAAATTCTCAGACGCTTTGCAGCAGGAACAGTCGGTGATTCTGAGCTCACACGGGGGATCGGCAGCAGAGGGCGGAGCAAGAACTCAGCTGTCCCCACTCTGCTCCCTTCGCCTGCGATGGAATTCCCTTCATTTTTTTAAATGCCATTTTTTATTAGGTAGTGCATTCACACGAGTAAGAATTCAAAAAGTATAAAAGGGCATACTGGCAGAAAAACGTCCCTGTCTCTCTGAAGGAGCAAGGCATGTGATCATTTCTTACGCTGCTTTCTGTGTAAAAAATATGGACAGACACGTTTTTGTAAGTGGTGTTGTGGGTATACGTGTGTGTGCTTTCTTTCTCTCCTTCAAGACGTGAATTATGCACTCTACAGCTTTCCTTTTCTGCTTCTGATAGAAATGAAAATTAGAACCACACAGAGATGCATTTTTTTTCAATTGTAATGTTTGACGTTGAGGCTGTTTTATTGGGCCCCAAACCATTTGTCTTTCCTTTTCTATGAATTCTCTGTTCGTATTGCTTCCCTGTGGGTTTTTTCCCCCCTACGGAGTTGCTGATGTATTTAGGGGCTACTTATTTATTAGAGGAATTAACTTTGTGATATATTATAATTTTCCCCCGGTTTGTCATATGGGTTTTCTTTTGTACTTGCTTATTGTAATTTTGCCTCAAGAGTTCTGGCCTCTGTGTGATTGAATTCATCAGTATTTTTATTGCTTTTGGCATTTGCTCATAATTGGAGAGGACTTCTCCCCGCTCGCATTCAATGAAGAATTATTCTAAAGGTTTCTTTAGTTGATTATTCCTTCTATGTTTTATACATATTTAAATGTTCTTTGGGAGTTATCCTGGCATACGGTATGAGACGCGGATCCAGACGTATTACTCCAGAAGGCGGTCATTTGCGTCAACGCTACCTTTTTTTACTGGGGTAAGGATCCATCCTCCTAATAAATTTGTAAAAGCAGGGTCCCCCATTAACGAAGGCACAATATAGTCCAACAGGCCTTTAGGACTTACTCATCTTGTACCAATGAAATTTTATACCCACTGAATAGCACTAAAGTTCCATATTTTGGGGGTTCCAAACTGGAAATTTTCTACACTATCACATTGATCTTTTTCTCTATGTGAAATGTAACACTTAAATAACTTTTGGCATGCTGCAAGCTGAGCTTTCCTTCAATGCTCTTTCAGTGTCTTCCGACTTTATTCCACATTTTATTGAAACAATTTTATCAAGCGTACGGAGAGAATTTTACAGAAAACTCCCATTTATACAACATGCAGTAGATTCTTCCCGATCGTATTGGGTTGTCAGGAAGTGATTAACAACATTGAGAAAAAAGTGATTTTTGCCTGCTTATTTCTAGTTTTTAATGAGTCATTTCTCTTGTTTTGAGGAGGCTAGATTTCCTACTACAGTGTAATTAGATCGGCTTCCTTGCTGACCTCGATGTCTCTGGAAATGAGGGAACGTGATGTTTTGTGACAAAAAATTTCAGTGCCGTGGCCAGTTATGATTCTGGTGCTTAACGATTCTTGGGCATGTGGTACTGTCACTGCCGGCACACTTCACTTTAGAAGGCCAAGTTCGCTTTGGGTCAGTGTTTTGTTCACGGTGAGGCCGGGCTAATAATGCCGTCTCCTGTACGTCTGCAGGCAGATGGAGTCTCATTACCAGGGTGTTTGGACAGCTGGTGGTGTTATAGGACATACCTCCCGCAGAAGCCAGAAAGGAAATGACCGTTCATTCAAGTTCAAGGGGGGTATGTGACACTCATTACTGTTACTTACAGCCTAAAGCACAGCTTCGACACCGGTTAGAATGGCTCGTATCAGAAAGACCAGAGGTACGTTGGTGAGGACGTGGAGAAAAGGGAACCCTAGTGCACCGTTGGTGGGATTGTAAATTGGTACAGCCACTGTGGAACGCAGTGTGGAATTTCCTGAAAAAAATTAAAAACAGAACGACCGCCCAGTTCAGCAGTTCCTCTTCTGGGTATTTATACGAAGGAAGCAGAATCACTAGCTTCTAAAAATATCTGCAAACCTCCCTGCAGCATTAGTTACAATCTTCAAGAGATGGAAGTAACCCAAGGGCCCACTAACAGAGGAGTGGGTGAGGGAGATGTGGTTCGTATGTGGAACAGAATCTTAGCCAACCTGGAAGAAGAGGAAAGCCTGCCGTTTGAACTTGAGGACGTCATGCTAAGTGAGGTCAGTCGGACAGAGGAAGGTCAAGGTCAAGGACGGAACGGTCTCACTAGCGGTGTGCTCTCACGTACTTGTGGAATGGAAACGAGAAGAACGCTCTGCACAGCACAGGTTACGTGGCCGATATATTTGTTCCACAGCTGTGTTTATAGTGCTGTTCTGTGAGCCGCTGTCCCAGCCTTGGCAGCCAGCACTGTGTCACCCCAAGTTAACGGTTCCCCAATATGCCCTGTAGGTCTGCGCACGCTCCCTCTCCCAGCCCCTGGAGCTCCACGTCCGTCCAAGCCTCCCTCCCTCCCTGTTCCGATGTTGGTCAGTGCCCTCACCTGCAGGCACGTTGCCCCTCCCGGGGGCTGTGTGTTATTTGGATTCTTTCCCAGCCTCTTTATTATTTACATGATTTTAGCCCATACATAACAGTAGAAATTACAGCTATAAGAAACAAGTTTTGCTTTCTTGTGAACATCGTAAAAAGAAACATCAGACATCATTAAACCGTGGCCCTCCCTCCCTCGGCGGCATTGTCCTAGGGGCACAGAAATAAATCATCTGTGAAGACAGCTCAGTAGAAAGTCACACGGGAGGGTTACCTGGGAAGGAGCGTACGTTGGAAGTTGGTTTAGAGACAGGATTCTAGTAGCAGAAGCGTAAGCAGGCGAACCTGGGGACAGAGACTGGTGCTCTGCAGTGGTCACTGTACTGCGCTGTGAACCGGTCCCTCACGGCGAGCATTTGCCAGCAGCTCTGAAAAATACTCTGCTCGCTGCCCGCCTTGGGGACACGTGAAGCTGCGGTTCCCGGTGCTTTAGAAGGGCAGGCGGCCCCAGCAGGCCCTCCTGTTGCAGACAGACCGTGCTCCGAGGCCCGCAGGGGTCCGATGGGCAAGACACCTGGTTCCGTTGTGTCTCCCTTCCCACCTGGCCAGCGTGCAGACATTTCAGAGAAAGCAGTGGTGCAGGAATTCGCACGGACCTTTTCCTCAGTGGGTCCTCTCCGTGCAAACGTGGCTTACTTATTCTGATGTTATTATGATAAGATTGCGTGGTCTAGACTGGGTTTTCTCCATGGGGGCGCTACTGATTTCTGGCTGGGGAATTCCATGTGGGGTGCGGTCTGGTGCCGTGGAGGATGTTCGCCAGCATCTCCAGCCCCTAAGGGCCGGTGGTCCTCCCCCAGCACCCCACCCCAGGGTGACAGTTGTCCTCTGACTTTGTCAGGTGTCCCCGGGGGCGGAGGGAGGGAGGAATCAGCCCCACTCGGGTCTGTCTGTCGGATAACTCTGTGCAGCGTGGCTGGAGCGGTCCCCAGGGCTCGGGCTCCCTGAGGAGTTGCAGAAGAAGCAGGGTGGTCTCCCCCCATCGGGGGCTGGTCCACTTTTCCTGGCTTTTCTTCAGATTGGTTCTTACAAAGGGGTCTTCTCT
The DNA here is from genome assembly GCA_004024845.1 of Tonatia bakeri. Lineage (NCBI taxonomy): Eukaryota > Metazoa > Chordata > Mammalia > Chiroptera > Phyllostomidae > Tonatia > Tonatia bakeri. The sequence goes on along the minus strand of PVIA01016451.1, from coordinate 3,342 downwards.
GGTCTCACCCCACCCCCCATGTTTGTCTCCACGTGGCGGCCGGCACGGAGCAGCTGCTTGTCGGAGACGCAGGGTGCAGAGGCCGGCGCCCATGGGGGCAGGGTCAGGGGTCACAGAGCTCCCTGCAGCGGCTGGGTGCCGTCATGGGGACATAACCGTCCACTGAGGGCCTGCCCGGGTTCAAACCCTGGACCTGGCCGGGAAGGGGACCTGGTACCCTACCTGCAGCTTGTCTGTGTGGTTCTGCTTGCTGGCGTGTGTGGAATGTTGGTGACCTCAGCACCCACTTCACGGTGTTATAGAAGTATCTGTTAAGTTAGAAAAAAAAATATTCCCAAAGAATTGGCAGAGGCCTGATAAAACATAACAGGGGGTCATGCCAGACTTGCTTTGGAGCCTCTCTGTCCCCCTCCCTCTGTCCGGCCGCCTCAACCCCCTGCTGGCTCCCAGGACACACGTCCCACCTGTCTCCTGGCACTCCCTCTCTTTGCTCCCATCCGTAGATGCCACTGTTCCTTGCACCATTGTTTCTCCTCCTCGGTCCCCCGACCTAGTTGGTGACAGCCAGTCCCTCTGGCATGGGACGTCAACTCTGTTCTTTGCAACCCGAATATTTCTTTATCCCGTCCTTACCCTGCACTAGAGTGATGGCCTCGCGTTTTCCTTGTTCTTTTAGGTCAGAACTTGGACGTCCTCCTCATGGGTTTTTGCGTGCCAGATGAGGTCACCGTTCCTAGAATCCCTCAGCCACGGGCGGGCTGAAGACCCTGCCGCTCACTCTCTTGAGCCGTCTGCCAGCCCCTGGGATTCGAGGCGGTTTTTCCTTCAGTTCTTGGAAACGTCAAAAAAAAAAAAAAATGGCTTTTGTCCTGCCTCTGCTTTCGTGATGTCTTGTTCTTTGTTAGGAATTCCATCGGTCGGTTTCACCTCTGGGTTCACCTCATCTCATTTGGGCTCTCCCATTTTTAGCTTGCCAGTGCTGGCTTCCTGTTCTCCAATTTTTTTTAAAAAACTGGCTTTTTCTTATGAGAAGGTTGTTGATTCTTTTTTTTTAAAGGGGTACTCCTTTTTTTTAGATTTTTATTTTTATTTACTTATTTTTTAGAGAGGGAAGGGAGGGAGAAAGAGAGAGAGAGAGAGAGAAACATCAATGTGCAGATGTTGGGGGCCGTGGCCTGCAACCCACGACTGGGAATCAAACCTGCGATGCTTTGGTTCGTAACCTGCGGTCAATCCACGGAGCTACACCAGCCAGGGCTAGTATGTTGATTCTTATTTTGCATGTCCCCCTTTGGGCTTTGATGTCCATTCCTGCTGGGACCAGTGTTGCTCTTGCTCTTTCTTTCATGAGCCAGGCGCCCCGCGACACCCCCTTGTGCAGCGGAGTGGAGGTGGGAGGCCCTGTGCGTGAGGAAGGCACTTGCTGGCAGGCGTCGCTGTGGGCTGGCCGGGCTTCCAGGGAGAGCGTTTTGATCCTCATGTGAGCGGATGATTTTCTCTGCTCAGTTTGGCCGGAGGATCACTCTCTCTCCCCTTAGGAATGGGGGGTGCGTTCCCTGCGGCAATACTCACATCTCTCCCGAGCACCGCGAGCCTGGGCTCATGAGACCTCACGAATGGGGATCAGCGTGAGGGGGCCCCCGGCTCTGGGAAATGCCGCGTGGAGAATCCAGCTGGAGGAATCGCTGTAAATAACTCTCCAGCAGTGAGGTCTCCAAGCCACCACCTTCCTTCCATCTCTCCGCTGCAGCCGTGTGCAAAACAGACACCAGGCCTGTTTCACGTACTGGGTAGAAGTCACGATGCTCTCTGCTCTGGACAGCTTGGGGACGGTCTCTTTCCTTAAGAGCCTCCGTCATTTCTTTACGACCAATCAGGATTGGTTCCATTTCTCCTCTCACCCCCCCCCCCCCGCCCCGCACCTGCACCTTCGGAGCGGTGGGGGCTGCGTTCTGTTTCACCAAACTCAGGTAGATTCTGTGCCTTCTATCTAGACTTTTAAGAACTTTATCTCATAGCTTCGTGACTTAAGTGGGTCCAATGAAGCGTGACGGACGCACTTACGAGCCTCCTCTGGATTCTTCCGCTTGGAGGTGACAGAGATTTCACTGCTCATAGCCTCTCACGGGGTCTGACTTCCTGTAGAAATCAGAAGCTAAGTTTCGCCTGCACTTTTCTAACTTTGGTTTAATTGAGCAATCTCTCAGCTGCGGGGGAGTGTTTAAATTAATAACAGAGATAATAGGATGGTTTGCTTTCTGTGTGATCAATTGAATGTCCAACTTAGTGAAATGGCTCATTCATCAAACCGACTGCATGGATAAGAAAGTCACGTTAAAAACTGCAACCCTACTCATGCATGTCGGTGGGGGAAATTTTATTTCCGCGTCCGCCGAGAACAACGTAGCTTCTGAATGGTGCGATTTGCTACACACGGCCGGGACTTTTCAGTAAATACAGGCACTCCGATCATTTCTTCCGCAGTGAATCACTCAAACGCTAATGGTTCTCAGCATCAACGGCGTTTTCTGCTTGGGAGGTTTTTCTTGCATGGAGAATGATAACTGTCTTCCCCCTTTTGTAAAATAAAGGCCTCTCATGAGGAAAGAACACGTTTCAAGAACAGTATTCGAGTTGGGTTTCACGGGACAGGTGGCCGGAGGGACCTCCAGACAACAGGTTCCACATTCTGCAGCTTGCCTCGGGCACACGGGAGTGCGTGTCCCCTCGAAGGGTTATGGAGGACGGGAGGCAGGTGAGCTTTGCAGAGGGGCCGGGAGGGTGCCTGGGCGTGCCGTCCGTCCGCAGGGCTCCCTGTCACTGCCTCCAGGACGCCTCTCCGTGTGGCCTGCAGCCAGACTCAAGCCCCCTCGCTCGCCTTAAGATTCATTGTTGGCAGTGTCTGGGGGGTCTCCGTGGGGACATCTGCCATTATGTGCACGATTGGTCACTGTGTACGTACTGCTATGGGGATGGCACTGGTCTGGTGACATTTCTGTAGCCTTTCATGGCTACCCCCTAGCTGATTGCTAGGTCTGGGACCCACAGAATTGGGACCTTCTGCAGGGGGAGCCCAGGACTCTGCCCTCTAGACCAGCACACAGCAGGGGACTTTGCCACTTCGAAATCTGAGACCCAGCCCTGGGCGGTGGCTCAGTCCTTCGGAGCATTGTACTGTACACCAAATTGTACACTTAGAAGATGCCATCGGCTTCTGCTCAGGGGAAAGTCTTCAGTAGCTTAGGTGACTGCTGCTCATATGTGCAAACCTTTGCAATGCTGTGCCTTTGCTGGCCCTATGGTTTCCCGGTTCGTGCCCGCGCTTGCCTTCCCCTGGCACAT
>PVIA01016450.1:0-18873 GCA_004024845.1 Tonatia bakeri | reverse complement strand
AAAAACAGAAACAAAAACAAAAATGAACTAAGAAAACAACTAGAACAGGAACAGATTCACAGAAATGGAGATCACAAGGAGGGTTATCAGTGGGGGGGGGAGAGAATGGGGGAAAAGGTACAGGAAATAAGAAACATAAATGGTAAGTACAAAATAGACAGTGGGAGGTTAAGAATAGTATAGGAAATGGAGAAGCCAAAGAACTTATATGTATGACCCATGGATAAGGTGGGGGAATGGATTTCTTTTGAGAAATCAGCTGACAGTCTAATGGGCACTCCTTTGTAGGTAAGTGTCTCTTTATCTCTTGCTGCTTCTAGGATTCTCTCCTTATCTTTAGTCTTGGGTAATGTAATTGTCATATGCCTTGGTGTGTTCCTCTCTGGGTCCAACTTCTTTGGGATCCTCTGAGCTTCCTGGACTTCCTGGAAGTCTATTTTTTTTTTTTTTTGCCAGATCAGGGAAGTTCTCCTTCATTATGTTTTCAAACAAGTGTTCAATTTCTTGCTCTTTCTCTTCTCCTTCTAGCACCCCTATGATTCAGATGTTGGAATGTTTAAAGTTGTCCCAGAGGTTCCTAAGCCTCTCCTCATTTTTTTGAATTCTTGTTTCTTCATTCTGTTCTTGTTGAAAGTTTATTTCTTCCTTCTGGTACAAACCATCGATATGAGTCCTGATTTGCATCCCTTCACTGTTGGTTCCCTGTACATTTTCCTTTATTTCACTTTGCAGAGCCTTCACTTTTTCCTCTATTTTGCGACCATACTCAACTATTTCTGTGAGCATCCTGATTACCAGTGTTTTGAACTATGCATCTGATAGGCTGTCTATGTCTTCATCGCTTAGTTATATTTTTTCTGGAGCTTTTATCTGTTCTTTCATTTGGGCATTTTTTTTGGCATTGGTGCACCTGTTATATAGTAAGGGGCAGAGCCTTAGGTACTTGCCACGGTGGGGCAACCCACATTGCTGGGTTGTGGCTCTGTATGTGGGGGAGGGCCAGAGAGGGAACAATGCCACTTGCTTGGCTCTTGGCCAGTTTTTGGTCACTTCCTCTGCTACCCACAAGCAAATTGGGTCTTTCTGGTGCTGATTTCCAGATGGGTGGGTTTGTGTACATTCTAGGATCCTGTGGGTCTCTCCAATGAACTCTCCTGTGAGTCTGGGAGTTTCTCCTGCTACTGCAACCCCCACAGTATTTTTCAGTCAGAGATTTTGAGGCTTTATTTCCCCATGCTGGAACCCTGGGTCGTATAGTCTGTCTTGCTCCCCAGTTGTTCATCCTGGTTTATTCACACGCAAATGTGGGACCATCCAGTCCTCTAGCCACTGCCTTGCTGTGAGTCCTCACTGACCTGGCTGCCTGTCTCCACCCCTTCTATCAGTCTGAATGAATGTTTCTTCTTTAATTCCTTCATTGTTGGACTTCCATATAGTTCAGTCTTCTGGTAGTTCTGGTTATTTTTTTGTTTTTAAATTTGTTGTCCTTCCTTCAGTTGTGCGAGGAGTCAAAGTGTGTCTACCTACACCTCCATCTTGGTCAGAAGTCTTAAGTGTAATTAATTAGTATTTAACTTTATACACTTGTTAGAGAAGTAATCTTGTGATTATCAAGGAGGTCAAAAATAGATGTCAGAGCTTTTTATCTTTCTAATTATGTAGGATTGTAATGGAGGGCATGTGGGTGTTTCCTCATACCAGGAACTGTTGCATGGAAGAAGGCAGACACTATTTAACTGCTCTGTCTTGACATCAAATCTAAGAATAGTCATTGCTCCAAAGGCAGCTCTTTAGTCTGTTTTATTTTTATTTTTAAAAGAAATATTCTTGTATCATGTCTTCTTTATCCAATCATTTACCAAAGGACACTTCAGTTTTTTTCTTCCATATCTTAATTTCTGTGAATAATGCTACAGTGAACAAAAGGGTACATATTCCTTTCTGAATAAATGTTTTCAAATTTTTCTGATAGATACATATAGAGTATTACTCCATTGTAAAAAAAAAAGATGAAATACTGCCATTTGCAACAAAATGGATGGATCTTGAGCATATCATGCCAAGTAAAATGAGTCAAACAGAAAAAGTCAAGAATCATATGATTTCACTCACATGTGGGATGTAAAACTGAAGGCAACAAAAGATCAAACAAGGCAAATGAACAAACAAAAACTCATAGACACAGACAACAGTACGGTGGTTACCAGAGGGAAGGGAGGTGATAGGGGTGATGAGGGATAAAAGGGGCCAAATTTGTGGTGATGGAAGAAGACTTGACTTTGGGCAGTGAACACACAGTAGGATATACAGATGACATATTTATTGTATTACAGAATTGTATACTTGAAACCTATATTGTTTTATGACTAATGTTACCTCAATAAATGTAATAAAAATGTTTTTAAAAAGAAATATTTCTGTCCAAAGTTCATTATTTTCCAGAAACAAAAGGGTTATAAGCAATTCCCAGAATCTCAGATCTTAGCCCATGTCCTAGTTGTGGTAAAAACCTGTTGTGTTTGTAAAGCACAACCCACAAAGAACTGTTGCAGGGCAGTGAAACACTTAGGCCTGAGTGGGAATCAAATGGGGCACACTGAGCAGGCCACTTTTACTCAGTTTCCACATGTATACAATGGAGAAAGTAATCTATTTCTGCAATGGATAATTTTATGGGTTAACTTGATTGGGCAAAGGGATGCCCAGGTAGCTGGTAAAACATTGTTTCTGGACATGTCTGTGAAGGCTGATTTTGTGGACTGAGTAAAGAAAATCCCCTCACCATCTTGAGTGGGTATCACCCACTCCACTGAAAGCCCCAATGGACAAAAAGGCAAAGGAAGGGAAAATTTGCTCTCTCTTCTTGAGCTGGAACATCACCTTTTCCTGCCACCGGACATCAAGGCCCCTGGAACTTGTACCATTGGCTCCTCTGGTTCTCAGGCCCAGCCATGAACTGAATCCTACCAGGTTACAGACAGCAGACTGAGTGACTTCTCGGCCTCTGTAACCACACAAGCCAATTCCTATAGGAAATCTCCTTTTTTATGCATCTCTCATGTATCCTACTGGTTCTGTTTCTCTGGAGAACCCTGACTAATATAATTTCTTACAGGGTTTATGTGGATTAAATAAAACATATGTACAGTGTGAGTCCAGCACCCTGCATGTAAGCCATAAAAGGTGTTGAGGGAGCAAGGCCAGCCACTGAAAGGCTGAGAAGTGTCAGGCAGAAGATCTGGAGAGGGACAAAAGGTTTCAAATGACCACAGGACTGGAGAGGGAGGTCACAAAGCGGGCACAAGAAATCTGCTCAGAAATGCTAGGGACTCAGAAGAAGTTTGTAGCTCATAATTCAAAAGTGGAATCAACCTTTATATGAGCTATAAACCAGAGAATAGTGAAGCAAATGTCTCCTCAGGTTCTTGAGTTTGTTTTTTTAAAAATTTTTTAGATTTTATTTATTTATTTTTAGAGAGGGAGGGGAGGGAGAAAGAGAGAGAGAGAGAAACATAAATGTGCAGTTGCTGGGGGCCATGGCCTGCAACCCAGGCATGTGCTCTGACTGGGAATCGAACCTGTGATGCTTTGGTTCGCAGCCTGCGCTCAGTCTACTGAGCTACGCCAGCCAGGCTGAGTTTGTTTTGTTTTTTGAAATCTGTAAAACGGAGGTCACTTTTTGGGCCATTATTGAAAGTTTGTGTAAACCATTTCCTGCCAAGGATGCCCAAAGGGAGATATGGGGTGAAATCCTATCTCTTCCTGGTTCACCAAGCCATCTCCCACACAGCTGGGGTTAGTAGAAGTGGCATACCTGTCTCTTTTGCACAAAGCTGGAGGTGGTCCTGAGCCTCCTATGAGGAATCCCTTCACCAGAGTTTGGGCCAAACATGGACCTCTAACAGTGAGTCAACCAACCTCTGTGTCCAAGGGAGTGATGCAGACACACCCTCACTTTTCAGCACCCCTTCCCCAAGTTGCATTTTCCAAGAAAGGTTTTCTGCCCATGGGTATTAGAGAGAGAAAAGAAAAGCTATATTTCAGTTTGTTTATTGCTCTAAAGCATCTGTTACTTGGCTGTTTTGCTAGGAGACTTGGCATTTCATATCCGTAAACAGACTGCTTTGGGTTTAATTGTGCAGCTAATTCAAGCTATAAAGTGGGATCCACAGTAGCCTGGAAAGGTTTTTGAGGGAGAAGTGAAGGAGCCTCCAGGGCTCTTTTGTTTTAGAAGATAATCTGTGTGTTAACTGCTCTCCTATAAGCAATGCACTCTTGGCTCTCAGCCTTGGGATGTGAGGGAGCCACAAGAATAAGGCTGTTTTCTGATTACCTGACCCTTGGAGATGGTGGGCTGGGCCAGAGGTGGTCCATTGAAACCTCTGACCCTCAGCCTTTGGTAACAAAGGGCCCAGCCACAATGTGCCAGACATTCCACTTGGTGTTGTGCCCAAGTCCTCATTTACCTCACACACCAAGGTGAGGTAAAATGGAGCAAATGGAGCTGTTCCTCTAGGGAAGGGTCTACACTTATCCCCAGTAGAGGAGCATCTCTGGATTGAGTTGGCATCTGGGGGATTGTCCTGAATTGGAGACTTAGGAGAATAAGGGCCAGGTAGGCTTTCCTCTTCCAAGCCAGCTCTCATGGAACCTTAAGTAAAAGAGACAAAAATGAGTGGTGGTGGTGTGATATATAAGAGTGAAGAATACAATGGTTTAGGGCTGATGATGTATCTGGCAAAAAAGAATCAAGGAAGATGTCTAGATGGGATCAGACTTTTTGCTGACTTTTCATAGGGGAGAAAACTGACACTAGGTAGTTTCCTTCCACTTTACAGATGGAAAAACTGAGCTTAAGGAAGTTACCCAATGTCCTCCAGTTGGCAGAGGTTTGAAGTGGCTCTGTCTGACCCAGAGCCTACCCTGGGGGTGACACTGTGCATCCTGTCCCTAGGGTCCAGGGAGAAGGCAGGATGTGAATATCCTATTATGAAGTCCTGTGCCAAAGGCCCACAGACTTCTGCCTGAACTTGCATCCTCTTGTTAAAGTATAATAAGTGAAGCTTCTGCTATTCCTAGTATCTTGGCAGGAGCTCCAGTTTGGAGTCAGATGAACCTGGGTTTGAAGCACTGCTCAGCCCCTCACTGGTGTGTTCCTAGGCAAGCTACTTTACTTCTTTGTTCCTTGAGGTTCTTATCTATGAAATGGTGACATACTAGCAATACTTCATAGGGTTGGTACAAGGATTAAATAAGATGATATAGTGAGATGAATCAGATCACAAGAAGCCTTTAGAACAGCCTCTGAGACATAAGCACTCTGTTAAATGTCAGAATTGACATTTATATGGTGACATTTGGGTAAACTATGGCTTGCTTCTTTCTCAACCCTTTATTTCTCCCTCTTCCATCTCTCATTGCTTAGAAATGGTGCCCGAGTGCACTGGGGGCAGCATCTGTTGTGATTTCTAGAGTCAGGCTTGAAAACCACCCCTCTGGTTTTTTTCCACTAGATCCAAATGAGGCTGAAGCAAGCCTAGATGCTTTCTGTGGCTGGTGTAGCAGGCACCCCAACTTTTCCTGAAGGCTGGCCCCAAAGTCAGGTGTGAGAGATGGTGGTCAGTTGTAGAATGACTAATCTTGGCCTTGATCAGGAATACAAGTAGAAATTATATTTACATTTCCAGCTGCATCTGTTCTTTTTAATTTTTTTTGAACTAGGAAGTGAGGAGGGGTGTGATTAATTGCTAACTTCAAACTGCAACAGAAGGAAGTATACAGTTCAACTATCATCTAATATTTTATCATCAAGCCACAAAACAAAACAAAAATAGAACCATTCCCCCCAAAAAAGTTAAGTGGTTATTCCAGCCACTCTAATGACTTCCCAAGACAGCTCACTTCGTTTTTGTGTTTGTTTTTTATAGTGCTGATTGTGACACCTTGAACTTCCCATCCATCTTCTATAGCATGGGTGGGCCCTCCATGAACAGGTCTCCAAGGAATAGCTTTTCAAATACTTCTGCTTTAGAACTCTATTGTCCTAGCAAAACAGTTTCTATTCCTTCAATTCCCACTCATTGGATCAGTTTTTTGTTTGTTTGTTTTCTCTGGCCTTTCCAATTTTCTGACTTGCTCTTAAAGGATGTAGAAGTCTCAGCGTTGCTGAGCTGCTGTCCTGGACAGCACCTGCCTGACACACTGTGCGGGAAATGTGCCCTGAGCTTTATAATCTCTTCCTCTTATCTGTGACTCTCAGAGCAGAAAGCACAAATGGTCATCCTGCTCAGGAATTGGCATCTGTTTGCAGATTATAGCATTCTGCAAGTACTATAACGTGTTCTGAATAAGTCCCAAATAGAACATATGGTTAGCAGGAATGTTGCTATGGTCTGAGAATCTTAACACAGCAAGGTCTGCCTCCCTCACTGATCCCAAGATGCCCTTTGCAAATCTCACATATGCTATTATTTTTTAAGTTAAGTCAGAAATAAAGATTTTCATGGGAAATTTCTCAATTATAAAATTTTGGCAAGTGGTTTTACATAAAATCAACAGTGACAAAAAACACGATAAGAACCAACTCAAACATGTTCCTTGAAGCTACAACCTGCTGGCTTCACAACCTATGTGCCTCTGCTTTCTTCCTCCTTCTACCAGATGTTTATTAAGCACCCATTAAATGCCAAGAACTTGAGGATCTTGCAAACTTTTAAATTAGGCAAAGAACCTTTGGCACCAGTTTCTGAGATGCTTGAAGTGTCCTCTCCAGCTTCCCAAGTTTACAGGAAATCTTTCTATCCTCATTTTGGTGAAAAGTTAGAATTCTGCCATGGAAGTCACACTGTCCCCATGTAAACCTCCATTTCCCCTCCCATCAGCTTGCTGCAGGCTCTACTTTTTCTCAGTATGATTTCCTTTGATCTTACCATTCTGTCATGGCTAGACTGCATCCTGGTGCCCTCCTTAGGGCATTCAGGGGCTGGTGACTGAAAGTAGATGGAGAAACAGAGGAAGGGGGAGAGGCAGGGCCTGACAGCACCTCTCAGAGCTTCGCTTTGCAGACTACTCTCTGGTTGTACCTGGTAAAACAGATTGAGATCCTATAGGAAAAGGAACTTATTTCTATCAGGGTCCATGTGTAATATCTTAGGAAAATTTTGATTGGCTCATTCTGAGTCACATGCCATCCCTGAACAAATCACAATGACCAAGGGAGGGATTTCCCTGATTGACCATCTTAGGTCATGTGTCTACCTTAGTGGATAGGGTGTTGTCTTATAATCCCTCAACCAGGACCACATGGCACAATGTGGGGTTCCCCAAAGGAAAATCAAGATCTGGCACCAGGCCAGAGAGGGGAATGGATGCTGGGTAGGCAAAATTAACAGAGGCCTACTCTTTCTGACATCAAAGCTTTTTTCCATGCCCTTATTGGACAGAAGACAAATCAAGACAGGAGACAGCCTTCCCTCAGTTCTTTGATTACTTTCTAATACCTACCATACTTTGGCAGGATGTGTCTAGATAGTCCCAGAGGCTGGACTCTGGGCTGAATGGAGCTCTGTGGGGTTGGGAGGTTCCTGGTTCTCTCTCATCCAGATTCACCCAGTACGTGGCTGGCAGTCATGGTATCCTTCCAAGCCAGTGACCCCTAAGCCCTGTCTCGGGTGCTTGGCCATGGAAAATCCCATGATTTGGTGGCATAAGATAAAAGTGAATGCCTCACCCACTGTGGGAACCAAGGAAAAGATTTCAAACTTGTGCATAGTTGGAGAATTCAGCAGTGGAGTTGCCACCTCCGGATTAATTTACACTCCAGCTGGCACACTGATGGGTGGCAATGCCTGCTGGGTGTGCAGCCTCATTAATGCTGCCACGAACTCAGCTCATTAGCTCTGAGTGCCTCCCCTTCCCTCGCCATACTCTTAGACATAGTTAATCTTATAAGGGCCAGCTCACTAGCACCATATGTACTCATGGCACATCTCTGGGGTAGATTCCTAACTGGGCTACCAATACAGCAGAGGGTGCTCAACCCCTACTCCATCACTCTCTGCCATCATCCTCCCAAGGGCATGGTGCAGGACATGCAGATGCCTGGCAAGAACATACTCCATAGAGGAGCTCAATTCCCTTCCCCCTAGGAACTCAGTAGCAGTTCAGAGGACAGTACAGCTCCTGACTCCACAGTCCCATCCTGCAGGGCTTTAGGCATTGGGCTTCCTGTGGTGGTCTATAAGATGCTGAAACTCTTGGTGACTTCTGTTGGAATCCCCCAAAACAATCAGTCAATCTGGTTACTTGCTCAGAAAGCAGAGAATGAGTTTGGAGCTGTCTAGATAGACACAGACACCAGGCTGGCGATGACATTGTACTAACGTTGAGTGTGTAGTCAGAGCCCAGACATCTGCTTTGATGATCCTGGGACTGGTTGGCGAAGGCTGGTGCTCATCTTGTGAAAATGAAGTGAAAAATGGTTGACTAAATTTTCACTTTCTCCCCTAAAACTGTTACAGGAATATGTAGATAGAGCTTTGGACAAATGTCAACAGACTATTTGTACCCTCCTCACTTCTGACTTCATCTCCAACCATTTCCCACCTCCCATGCTTTGCTCCAGCCTCACTGACTATTTTGCAGTTGAACACGCCAGGCACATTCCTACAGCAGGGCCTTTGCACTTGCTGTTCTCATTGGGTGGAAAGCTCTTCCTTCAGATCTCCATGCCTCCCTCTCCTTCTTTAAGGCTGTACTCAAACATACCTTTTCAAGGAAAACACCCCTGACCAATATATTTAAAATTGCAATGCCCTCCCCCAGCACTCCTTATCCTCATTTTTTTTTGTTTTATTACTCTGCATCACTTACCAATTTTTAATATACTTTATGATTTATTTCTTTTGTTCATATCAGGTGATGCTTAATGTCCTACAGTGGTTCACCACGGCTTATGGGTCTCCCACAGGGTGGGGTGATTTGGGTAGTCCTTGGGCTCAGCATTAACACTGATTGATAGACCAGAATGGTTCATTCATTTCCAATTGCTCCTGTTTACTTAAGGACAAAGTCTCAGTTTGGTGTTAGTGTGTCTCTAACACATTATTTTCTATTTTTTAACAAAGAGAGAGCAAGTCTTAGGCTCTAGCCATGAGTAGGCAACTATGCCCAATCAGAATTGAATAGTTTCATTTTGTTTTTGTTGTATTTATTTCTTTGACAAAAGATACCAGTTCTCCATTCACCATAGTGATAAAATTGTACTTACTAATTAAAGTAAAAAAAAATCATGAAGGGACTATAAGAATGAAGTTAAGAAATCGTAATTTATACAATAAATTCTAAATAACCTTAGAGAATGCACTTGACCTTTCATGAATGGTACTTCTGGCCTCTTACTTTTGTTCATGAACCCTTAACTACAAAAATGCAGGAGTATTAAGGTTCCCCAGCACTTTGTGCAATTTTTTTGCAGCTCTACCCAGAGTGGGTGCTCCAGTGTCATCTTCTGGGTGAACTCCTGCTCATGCTTCAGAAGCCAGCAGCAGCATCACCTCTTCTGAGAAGCCCTCACTATTTTTCTAGGCAAGACAACACTCAGCCTTTGCTTCTCTCTGTGTCTATCTTGCTTATAGCTTTCATATTGCACTAACTCCAAGACCCTGTCTTCCTTGTTTAGGCAGCAGTTACTTGAGGGCAGACACTGCCCTATTCCTCTTCATATCTACCATTCCCAGCCCTGTACCTGGCACATATAAGATGCTAAGGAATGTTGAGTGAGCCATTATCTCATGGACACTCTCTAGGATAATCTGATTGCCTGGTACTTTGGGGTCCAGAATGGGTCTGGGATGAAATCCACGCTGATGCTGGGCTGAACCCTCTGCAGGGTATGTCATGATCCTAGGACTCCATGAGATTTTCAGATCCTCTCCTCTATCCAAGTGAGAAAATCACTGCCTGCCACAAAGGGATATGCCTTCTCCCCTATACACTGAGTCACCTGGCCAACCATACATGTTAGAAGGGACCTCCATTTCCATGCCCGCTTATAACCATGTGCAAAGGCTTCAGTTAGACCAACACTCCTGGTCTCTCTCCCCCGCTCCATCACTCCTCATGTGGACTTAACTACCTGGCAAGTTTGGGAGAAGTCGCCAACCATGCTGTGGTCTGCTACCCTCCCTGAGCCCTTCTAGAACAAGCTATTCTCAAGCAAAGGTAGTCTCCATTCCTTTGGACCATCAATGCCAGGCTTAGGGGCAGACTGTGGGGGATGCCCACAGTCACCCAGCTATGCTGGTGACCAGGTGGGTAAATCTAGCTCAGCAGGATGATTAGCATGCTCTTCTGACTGTATTTGGAAGCCATCTTTATCAGTGACAGAGCTGACATTCTGGTCATCATCTGTCTGACTCAACTTGATCAGTTCTGAACTTGAGAAGGGAAGAGAGAATGCAATCCTATGAATTGCCCTCCTCCCCACCCCAACTTTCAACAGAGTGTAAAATCTTGGAAGTCTGCAAAGGCCAGAAGTCACGCTCAGGGAGAAGATGTGAGTTGCTTCCAAAGGGATCCTGTGCTCAGGACCCAACTGGGGTGCTGTTGGAAGACTGTCCCAGGTCAAAGCTCCAGAGTCACAGCCCATTTGAAGGAATCTGATTTGTGTGATAATCCCAACATAGCGAGAGTTTGCCATTTCTGGATATCCTCATCTCCCTTTTCCACTTTTGTCCTTCCTGCGCCAACTCCAACTTCATGATCTCATTCTTCCAACTCTGGCAGCAGCAGGTGCAGTGATTAAGAGTCCTGGAGTCAGACAGACAGACTAAGGCAGAAGTTCATCAACATTTTTGGCACCAGGGACTGGTTTCACAGAAGACAATTTTTCCACAGACCAGGGTGTGGGCGGGGAGACAGGAGGCGAAGCTCAGGCTGTAATGCCAATGGTGTCCACAGAGGGGAGGAGGGAGGTTTGGGACCCCTGAACTAGGGCATGATCCTCATTCCCCTCCACTGACACCTGGCTGAGCCAGCACAGGGACTGCATCTCTGGTGTCTCAGTTTCCCCTTCTTTAAAATAGCAACACCAACAATACCAACCTTGAAGGGTACATGTTCATCACAGTGCCTGGTACATGGTCAATGCTTTGTCAATGCTGGCTGCTGTTATGAGGGCCCCACTTGGACATGCTTCTGCAGGCTTTTCTCTGACACCTTTTCTTGTCCTTGGTATTGACCCTCACACTCCAGCTGTAGGTGAGAGTCTTGCCCTGGGAGGAACAGACTGGAGGGATTTGCCCATGTTGCCTCCCCACTGGGTCTCTAGAAGGATCAGGCAGGCCTCAGATTGCCCAGATACTGGTAACATTCCTGAGGATGTAAACCCTGGTAAATCTCTTCAGAGGATCTTGAGGACTCAGAACATTAGCCTCTTTTGGTGCCAGTGGCCTGGGGACATGGGATCCAGAGATCTGAGGAGAACTAGGAGATCCGTTGTTGGTCCAGCTGGTTCAGCTCCCACGGGCCAGTAGGTACACAGGTCCAGTACTTGTCCTAACTATGACAGGTCCCGGCCCCAGCAGCTGCCTCTGTCACTTCTCAGCAATGATGTTTCCTGTGAATAATGCCTTTTCCCAGACAGCATATGGCCTTGGCAGAGTTTGGCATTTAAGTTTGGCACAGACTCAGCCATATGGGCCCACTACCTAAGCAACTCTGGCTAAGTTCAGCCACTCAGGGAAGCATGGCCTGGAGGGCTGAAAGGCTGGAATGGAGATCGCTGTAGAACAGGTTTGAGGAGAGCAGAGTATGGGCCCCAGTGGAAGGCTGGTTGTGCAGTCACCAAGGAACAAATTCCCAATAAGTCCAAGAACCTGGAGATGGGATGTTGGGAGGAACTAGACTTACCTTCAGGGTTTTCTACTCAATACAAGTTGAGGGAACAGTTTTGCAGCTTGGGCTATCAGTCTCGGTGGGGTTGACTATTGCAAAACTGGCTATAGTAACTCCCCTTACTGTGTTAACCCCCTTCGGCAGAACCCTCCCACATGACTCCAAAGTTGGCCACATGACTTGCTTTGGCCAATAGGAGTAGCAAATGTGACACATGTAGACACTTAAAAAGTTCTTGTTTATCAAAGTTTGCTCTCTTGCTACTCCTGAACCCCATGGCCACCACTGAGTGTGCCCAGGCTAACCTACTGGAAGATGGGAAACCACATGGACATGGGCCTTCATCATCTCAGGCATGGAAGAACTTCCCAGGTGAGCTCAGGCCAAACTATCAACCTGAAGAGTAGTTGGGTTTAAAAAAAGCTGTTCTTTTAAGCCACAAAGTCTTGGCATGGTTAATCACACAACAAAAAACAAATTGAAAATACACAGATTTTGTGTTGTCAGAGACTGCCAGAGTTTAATCCAGCTAGACTCTGGCACATCCATCCAGGACACTCCAGAATGGCCATCTATAAGATTTAAAGAGCAAAGGGAGTGGTTATGTATTCAAAAACAAAAACCATTTTCCATTTCACCTTGTTTTCTGGTTTAGGTTATCTGTTACTCAAAAGTTTTAGTCAAATAACCATATAAGTAGAAGTCAAGGGAAAATGGTCCAAGAAACTTGTCATTAAAGTGAGATGAGATTTAATGCAACTTTAAATATCCACTATGTGCCAGGCTTTGAAGTTGGTGGTTTGAACCTACTAGGTTTCATTTGCCTTCATCAGCCTCATTTAGTGACCTATGACATAGATTCTGTGTCCACAGGTTCTAAAGCCCAGGGTTAGAGAAGTGGTGTTGTTCTCCCTAGGAGCGGATGAGCTAGGCTTTGAAGTCTGCTCTGAAAACTCAAAGTTCAAGTGTTTTTAGGACAACACAGGATCCTTCTTCTGGCAATCACTTGTCGACCATCACTCATGTGCCTGGCAGTGCTTTCCATGAATACTTTAATCCTGAACTCTAACCCACTGATGTAGGAACTGCTGTTATCACCTTTTTACAGATGAGGAAACTGAGGCATGGAGAGGTGAAGAAGTATGTGCACAGTCACATGTGTGATGAGTGGTTGAGCCAGGCCTTCTTCCTCGAGAGCCCATGTTTGCCAGATTGTTCAATGTAAGTGGCTAAATGTCTGGAAATCATATAAATAGTTCTTTTTCATTTTGTCTCTTATAAATCAATGTGAGGGCCCTAGGCAGGGATGCAGGTTGACTAATAGGTTCATATTTTAGATTCTTTGGGATAAATTTTGGGAGAACCTTCTATTCTGGGGTCCAGAGCTGCCCCCTCCTCTATCCTCACCAGAGTAGCCCACCACCCACGGAGGATGCTAGGATTGCCAGTTCAGACACTTCTATGGGTCAGGCAAGTAACAATGGAGTGACCTGGGTAGGCCTGGTGGGGGAACTCTAGGCTGCACAGGAACCCAGGCTGCACACCTTATCTAATGAGGAAACCCCTTCTTTCTAGCTGATTGTTAGCAAGCAGGAATATGGGTCCACTGCTGTCCCATTTCCCCATTTTTTTTTAAGATAAACCAGAAATTTAATTTTGTGGTATGTTTTCATTTTTAGGTTGGCACCCAATAAATTTTTTTCCCTCAAATACCATGTGAGCAAAACAAAACTTCTCTGGGCCAAATATTGCCCAAGAGCAACATTCGCTGTATTTGGTACAGGGCATAAAACAGGGTAAATGACAATAAAAATCAGGATGAGTTCAAGGGGGGACTTATCTTTTGGAAAGTAAGTGGAATAATCATCTTTAAGGTCAATATGAGAAATGAGGGGTGGATTATTAAACAGTCTCTTACTTGGGTTTATCTCCAGGGCCACCACTTGACACCCTAATGCTCAGTTGACAAATTGGAAGACTGTCCCACTTTCATGTAGAGAGCAGATTTACAAGCCAAGTTCTGAAATTTCCATCTGAATGTCTGTGTGCTGGCGACACTCTGGGCATCTGCAATACACAGCCCTCATTTCTATCAACAACAGCAGACTGCCTGGAGAGGCACAGCCACCATCTGTAGTCATCCCACTGGCACCAGCGAATGTCTGCCCCTCCCAGGTCAGCCACTCTTGACCCTGCCAACATCGGAGCATGAGGCACATGAATCTCCAGCCCAGGAAATTTTACTCATCGTGACTGCTTCCAGTGTGGGAACCTTGCTAGCTTTCCTGGGACTTTGCATCCAAATATCAGGGCCCTGTGTGAGAAGGATATTGGACCGGGTTCATTTATCAAATATTTACTGATCTTATGCTATATGCTAAGTACTGTTCCAGAGTCCAGAGATGGACTGAACAAGAGACAAAGATCCTTGTCTTCATGGAGATCTTGTTGCTATTAGGAAATGGACAATAAACAGGACAAATAAACAAAATATACAGCATGCTAGACAGATGCTAAGGAGAAAAATGAAGCAAGGATGGGGACGATGGAGGGTGAGGGAGGTTGACATTTTACAAAGGTTGTCCAGGGAAGGCTTTACCCAGAGGAGTGTTTGAGCAGGGACTTAAAAAAAGTGAGAAAGCTGCACATGAGACTTTCAGAGGAGCAAGCATTCCAGGTGGGGCAAACAGAGGTGCACAGTACCCAAGGTGAGACTGTGCCTGGTGTACGCTAGAGTCAGTGAGAAAGCCAGGGCTGCTAGAATGGGCTGGGCATGGGGATAGAGAGAGAGGAGGTCAGAGAGACAGTTGAAAAGGCAGGGATATGGGGTGTGGGAAGTCACAGAAAGACTTCTGAGTTCTCTCTGAATGAAACAAGAGGCAGAGGAGTGACCTGATCTAACTTGTTTCAGCACATCTCCTGGGCTGCAGTGCTAAGGACAGACAGGAGAGGAGAGGACAGAAGCAAGAATCAGTTAGGAGACTGTTGAGAGCCAGCCACAAAAGAAATGACAGTGGCTTGGCCTAGAGTGAATAAAAGTGGTCAGATTGTGGATACATCCAAATCCCCAAATCCTCAATGTTACTGCCACCACAGCTTATGGAATATTCCTGGCGGGCTTCAGCGGTGGTTCACGGGTCCCCTGGATTGTCTGAAAAATGCTGTTTTGTGTATGGTAAATATCTGGGAGGGTCAGCATAGGACAGTACATCCTAGAGGTTGCAAATTGTGCTCTGCAGTCAAATGGCCTGAATTCAAATTCCATGTGAGCCACTTCCCCTCTATATAACCCTAGGCAAGCTTTTAAACCTCTCTATAAGTCTCAAAATCCTCACCTGTAAACTCAAGGATATTAATAAATCTACCTTATAGATTTAATGTGAAAATTTGTAAAACACTTCATAGTAAGTGTTCAATATACATTAGCTATTTTTATCAAATTTTCTCAATGGATCAATGGCCCAAATAAGGCTGAGACTCTAGCAGGGGTGTCCAACCCATGGCCTGTGGGCCACATGCGGCCCAGGTTGGCTATGAATGCGGCCCCCCAAAAAAATCATAAATTTACCTAAAATTCTTTTTTAGCTCATCAGTTTTTGTTAGTATTTGTGTATTTAATGTGAAGCACAAGATAACTCTTCTTCCAGTGTGGTCCACATATGCCAAAAGATTGGACACCCCAAGCCTTTAACCTAAGCTGGATCATAGATGATAAAAAAAAGGGATCCTTTTGTTCTCCTGGCCTAAATGAAAAGGAGTTTGAAGATCTAGGATTTTAGCTTAGACCCACTCTATACTCTTGAACCAGGAAACTGAGTCTTGGATGGGCTAAATAGTTTGTAATAACCTTCCCATGGTTACAGAGCTAGAAAGTGGCAGAGCTGGCTTTGAACCCACAGCTGGCTGATGCTAAGGCCACACCTTTATAATACCACATTGCCCCTCAATGTAAGGGCAGACCTCTTGCTCAAAGACTTGTCCAGTGGGGCTAAGGCAGGAGGCCTCCATCAGATGGCACAGCCAGGCCTTCCTTAGAGGGCTCGTCTTACAGACCCCCAACTCTGCCTTCACTGGGTCTCTTGTTCCAACAACATAAGTCCCAGCAGTAGGTCTCACTGTTTAATACGTGCCAGGAAAAGGGTGTGCTGCTGCTGTTTGCTGATAAACAGGTCCATCAAAATCCTCAGGGGGCAGCATTTGTAAGTGAGTCCCCCTATGGACTCTACCCATGGAGCCTCCTAAAACGGCTGTTTCATTAATGGGCCATCTTCATATTTTCTAATGTCTAATTACTAACACTAATGAGCCCATGTATTTTAAAAATGAAATCATGGGTTTTATTCAATTAGGAAAAGCACTAAATTGCTGAATAAATCTGGCAAGGGACACAAAGGACTGATATTTAGACAGGCATCCCTGTTCAGGAGATGCCAGGATGTTGTGGAACTGTAAGATGGGGTCCAGTGGTGGGTGGATTCATCTTCAGATTAACACCAGCCCTGGGCAGGGCCTGGGCTCAGAAACAGATCTGAAACTTAACTCCTACTGACCTGAAAATACTTCCTGACTTTGCATTCTCTGCTGGTTTACATGGAAATAGCACATCAGATAAGTAAAAAGGAAAACAAAAAAAGATCCTGTATAATCCCACCATGCAGAGATGAATGCTATTAAGTATGTTTTATATTCTCCCAGACTTTTTATGGTTCTATTTATAGGATTTTGTGTGCATATAGCATTTTTCAAAAAGTAAATAGAATTCCACTAACAGAATGTTTTTAATAAATATTTCATTTATTTATTTTTAGAGAGAGGGGAAGGGAGGGAGAAAGAGAGGATGAGAAACATCAATGTGAGAAACATCAATCAGTTTTTCTCTTGTACATGTCCCAACTGAGGACTAAACCCTCAACCCAGGCATGAGCCCTGACCAGGAATCAAACAGGCAACTTTTCGCTTTGTGGGACAATGCCCAACCAGCTGAGCCACACCAGTCAGGGTGCACTAAAAGAAGTTTTTATGACGTGTTAATGTACAGTGGATGACATTCCATGTCAATAGTTTACATCCATGTACTTATCTTTAAAACAGTTGTACAGTATTCCACACCAATCTCCTGCACTGGAAATTTGTTTGCCTTTTTAAATATTCAAACAAAACTTATTAAACATCCTTGAGGTGAAACACCCATCTACTCTTTATTTCCTTGAAATTGTTTTCTAAAATCAGAATTTCTGGGTTTGACTGAGTGAGCCCAAGGCTTTTCCCTTCCAGAACAGTTATACCAGTTGACATTCACAATAGTGCAACAAGAGAAAATTTTCACATTTCCCCACCTCACAGGTGAGAAAAAGCTGTCATTATTTTATATCCTTTTTTTGTGACTACAAAATTGAGCATTTTTCCTTCATTTGTAGATTGTTCATTTGAATTTCTGCTCTTACACATTGCTTATTCATGTTCATTGTCCAATTTGCTATTAGAATATCTGTCTCTTACTTGTATGTTATCAACCTGTACAACTTAAGGATATTTAATTCTTGACTATGTGTTATATATAGCACTACCTGTTCTGCTTTACCTTTGTAACTTTTTTAGTGTAAAAACATTTTTACCTATCTGTGGAGCCAAATTTCTTAGTCTTTTTTTTCATGCTTTGTTGTGGGTGTCATTCTTAGAATTTTTTTTACTATTCCATGATGATAAAGTGGTTTTCTTATCCATGCTTTGCTTTCCATGGTTTCAGTTACACTGGTCAACCACGTGTGAAAATATTGAACAGAAAATCCAGAAATAAGCAATTCATAAGTTTTAAATTGTACCTCATTCTGAGTAGCATGATGAAATCTCATGTAGTCCTACTCTGTTCTGGTTGGGACACGAATCACCCTTTGTCCAGTATGCCCACACTGTAGATGCTGCCTGCCTGTTAGTCATTTAGTAGCTGCCTCAGTTATTAGACCCACTGTCCAGTATCCCAGTGCTTATGTCCAAGTCACCCTAGTTTTACTTAATGATGGCCCCAAATCTAATTACATAACTTTTACTGCAGTGTATTATTATAATTGTCTTGTTTTATTAGTAGTTATTGTTGTTAGTCTCTTACTGAGTCTAATTTATATGTTAAACTTTATCATAGTTACACATATATAGGGAAAAATAGCGCATATAGGGTTTGGTACTATCCGTGGTTGCAGGCATCCACTGTGGGCCTTAGAATGTATCACCTATGGATAAGGGGGCACTACTGCTTTTTTTTTTTCCAGCAAAAAAGGATTTATGTGGGGAAAAAGCATTGCAATCTGGTATGCACAACCATGGTGAGCCACGTGTAAGTCTCCAGGAGAACAAAGGAGAGGCAGTTTTCATACAGAAGGGAAGAGGAAGTGGAGGGGCTGTTATAACCATGAAGTTCTTCCTACAGGGCTTTTGCAACTGACAGAGGCCATGAGAGCCCCTCTCACAGGCTTTCCTGATTCCTGTCTCAGTTAAGGGCCTTATCATTGATTTGAACATTTTCTTTTCTTTTTTTTTAAATTTTATTTTAATCATTGTTCAAGTACAGTTTTCTCCCCTTTACTCCCAATCAAGCCCACCCACCCCTCCCTCCCAACTTCCCTCCCATTACCTCTCCCCCTAGTTTTTGTCCATGTGTCTTTTAACTTTGTTCCTGTAAACCCTTTCCCTTTTCCCCTGAAACTCCCTCTTCTCTCTCCTCTGGTCACTTTCTGCCTGTCCTCTATTACAGCGTCTTTGACTATATTTTGCTTGTTTCTTTCTTTTGTTGTTTAGGTTCCTGTTAAAGGTGAGATCATATGGTATTTATCTTTCACTGCCTGGCTTATTTCGCTTAGCATAATGCTTTCCAGTTGCATCCATGATGTTGCATAGGGTAGGAGGTCCTTCTTTCTTTCTGCTGCATAGAATTCCATTGTGTAAATGTACCATAGTTTTTTGATCCACTCATTTACTGATGGG
>PVIA01016449.1:0-18323 GCA_004024845.1 Tonatia bakeri | reverse complement strand
GTTTAAAGGTGTCCTGGAGGTCCCTAAGCCTCTCCTCAGTTTTTTGAATTCTTGTTTCTTCATTCTTTTCTGTTTGGTTGTTCCTTTCTTCCTTCTGGTCCACTCCATTGATTTGAGTCCCAGTTTTCTTCCCCTTACTATTGGTTCCCTGTGCGTTTTCCTTCATTTCTCTTATCGTAGCCTGCATTTGTTCATCTAATTTATGTCCAAAGTCAACCAATTCTGTGAGCTTCCTGATCAACAGTGCTTTGAACTGTGCATCTGGTAATTCGGCAATTTCTTGGTCACTTAAAAAAATTGGTTCTGGGGCTTTCAAATATGTTTTAGCCATCTTTTTAATTTTCCTTTGGTTCGGATGCGGCTGTTTTCATAAGGGCGGGGGAGCCTTAGGTGTTCACGGGGCGGGGCACCCCAGTCGCTGGGCTGTGACGTTGTATGTGGGGGCGGGGTCTGAGAGGGAGCAATGGCGCCTGCTCCGCTCTCTCTAGGACTTCCGTCCTCTCCACTGCCTCCCACAAGCAAACTGGGCCCTTGCTGTGCTGGCTCCCGGGCGGTGGGCTGGTGTACTTTCTCGGACTCTGTGGGCTTCCCCAAGAAGTCTCCTGTGAGGCTGGGAGAGTCTCCCAGCCTCAGTTCCCAGACGGGGCTCTTAAGCTTTGAAATGCGGCGGCGCTGCCCATTTTCGCTTAGTTTGTGCAAACATGTGGCTGCGGACAGCCAGCTGCCCTGCACCCCTCACTGGCTCTGCTAGTCACCTCCGCGCTTCCGCGCCCAGCGTCCGCCACCGGTCCGGCCGCTGCCATCTGCACCCTGCACGCCCGCCAGCCAGCGCCTCTTCCCGCCGGGAACCCTCAACCCCACTTCGCAGGCCTCCCGACTCCACCGCTCCTTACCGGTCTGGATGTACTGGAGCCCGACTTCTGTTCAATTAATTTCCCTCTGTTCTGGTTGTTAATTGTTTCTCAATCTTTGTTGTCTTCAGTCTTGGTTGCGCGAGGAAGCACAGTGTGACTGCCTATGCCTCCATCTTGGCCGGAACTCCCCTCTAAATGGGTTTTGAACAGTAAAAGGAATGAATGCTTCTGTTGACTGAATGATAATTCCTCATTGTCATTCTGTTCTGTTACCGAGTATGCACATCTGAGTGTAAATTGCTCTATACCAAAGAGACGCACTTACCCAGTGGTTGTCAGCCCTGCCTCTACTTTGGACCATACCGCGGAATGTTTAAAATACTGCTGCCAGTGTCCTTCCCACTGAAATTGAGACAGAGACAGACAGAGAGACAGACATCGGACTATTGTTCTACTTACTCATGCACTCATTGATTGATTCCTGTATGTGTCCTGAACTAGGAAAGAACCCACAACCTTGGCTAACCAACTGAGTTACCCAGGCAGGACTGGGTGTTGGGATTTTAAAAGCTTTCTGGAGGCTTCTTAATGTGCAGCCAGGTTAAGAACCACCACTTTAAATTTTCAGGACTCATTCCTTACTCTGGTCCTTATAGACTTGAAGCAGCCATGGTGAGAGAGAGTAGGGATATAATTCATGGATATTGTACGGTTCCTGACAGTTTAAGAGGCACTTTCACATCTGTTATCACATCTGATAATAACAAGCTAAGGGATCTACTCTCGGGTTTAAATAATCCCTTTATGTTGATGACTCTTAAAAATCTTCATTCTACCCTGGCTCCTAATTGTACATGCCGGTGTCTAACCTCCTAGACCAAACCGTCCTGCTGGTGCCTCACACGGAGCAACTCCAGTGGTGTGCTTGTTACCCACCTTCCCGCAGGGGTCCCCTCCGTACACTGCTTGGTGTGTCACAGCATCGGCCCATGGCTGTGGCCTCTGTCCTCTAAGCCAGAGGCCTCGAGCTCCCAGCTCCTCACTCTGTCCCTCCTTTCCCGTCCCCTGGCCGCTGCCCCAGGTCAAGTTCTTCATTGTTTCTTGCCGGCTTGTTGCAGTCAGCCAGACTGACCTCTCTGTCTCCCTCCTCTCCCCTCTGAAACTTGAGTTTCCTGGCTGGGCACAGACTGGAATCTGTCTCTCCCTTTCAGACCTTCCCCAGCACTTACAGCGAGTTCAGACACCTTGACATAGCCTTCATGACTTCATAACCTGGTCCTAAGCTTACTCCAGAAGACGGTTCCGACCTCTCCACGCCAGCCACTCCGCAGGACTTGCCGTTTCCTGAGCCTGTGGGGCGCTTCCTGCCTTTGTGCGTCTGCTCCTACAGCCCCTCTAGGAAGGCTTGTCCCTTCAGTTTACACCATTCAAGATCCTTCATCTCCAGTGAGGCCTTCTCCGAGATCCTCCTTGAATCCTGTCCTCAAAATCAATTGCTTTTTTATATGATTTCACTCATATGTGGCATATAAAATAGAAAGCAACCAATGAACAAACAATACAAACAAACAAAAACTCATAGACACGGCATGGCGGTCACCAGGGGTGGGGGGTATGGCACAGGGTAAAGGGTCATACATGTAGTGACGACAGAAGATTGACTTCGAGCAGTGAACACACAACGTAATTACACCCGAGGTGTCATAGAAATGTACACTTGAAACCTATATGATTTTATTAAACAATGTCACCCCAATAAGTTTAGTAAAAAAAGTTCATTGTTCTTCCCTCCAGCATGTTAAGGGCCCCTGTTGATGACCCCTATATTATTCTCAGAAATGTGTAGTCAGGGATTAGGGTTTAGGACTCTGCTCCTCTGAGTGTCTTAAAAGGAGTAGGTACTTAAATGTTGGTTGAATTGAAAGTAAAAAGGGCAGGTGGTAATATCCCTCTATAGCCAAGAGTAAACCGAGACGTGGGGCACTCTAGAACACTTTGGCTTAATCTTGAAATCTAGGTAGATCGTGGCTAGTCGGAGAGGAAGCTGGCTGCCGGAAGCACTGGAGCCAGGGTAACTTTTGCCCGTCATCCAGCCTGGAAACAGAGTCGATCACTATGCAGCCCTTTGCACACTAAGACCTTCTATGGGGTGCCCTGGGCCTCCTCACATGGTTCTTTGAAACGATCCAGACCTGTGTGTGGAGGAAGAAGGTGCTGATTAGTGTAGACAGGTGAGAGTTCACAGCTGTGTGTGTGTGCACGTAGGGGGAGGGAATCCTGGTCAGCTCACGTCACTGGTGGTCAGGAAGGGAGAGCTAGGGAGTTTGGTTTCTTTTTTTAATAATGATGATTAATGTTGAGCAAGTGCTGACAGTGTGCCAGGCACTGGTCAGAGCCGGGAGGGGCCCACACGGGAAGGGCTGGCACCATCCTATTGTGCACACGCTGTGAGCCAGGCCCTCGGTGTGGCCCCAGCTAGACGTGGAGCAGACCAGTCCCAGTATTTCCAGGTTTGGCAAAGAACTGAGGACAGGGTTAGGATTGTATATGTTGAGTGAGGGGTCTCCTTCCACCCAGCCCCAGCACTTGTGTGTTTTTCTCTGTTGCGTGTGGAAGCAGTAGATCATGAGTGTCTTTCTTGCTGACTGTTTTCTTTGCACACTTTGCTGTCTTCATCCTGGTTCTTCCTCTTGCACTATGAGCTTCTGGAGGGCTGTGTTCTCCTTGGCTACCTTCAAGCCGTGTCCCAAATCTCCAGCTCCTTTGGGAGCTGACTCTTCAGTTGCTCTGTTACATGATGATTTTCACACCAAGCTGTCTTCTTTGCAGTGGAGGGAGCGGTCTGTGCGGAATGGGGCTGCAGGGCTGGAGAGCAGCCTACAGAGTGAAGGGCTGTTCTGCTCACCAGCCTTGGAGGCCAGTGTGTCGGGCTTGGCGAGGCTGCTGTGTTGTCTAGACCAGTCTGACACCATGACGAGTGGATGTACTCTGGACCCTTCTGTCTCCAGGGACTAACCCTGACTTTTTCCCTCAAATCTTAGCCTTAAAAAGGTCATATATTGGGCTTAGGTCAAAACCATAGCTCACTTTGGGAGTGTTGGGGGTGCTGACTCTCTCAGGTGGGGCATTGTTGCTAGTGGTCAAAGCTGGACACAGTTGTTGGGGCTGCTTTTGCATATAACCTGAGGTATCCTTGTCCTTTCTTTCCCCTGCCCCCTCTTTTGCTTTTCTTTTTCTCCTTCTCGCCCACTCTTCCCTGACTGTGCAGACCTTGGTGCACAGCGCTCACCCCTGGGTGGCAGGCGGGCTCCTGTGCCTCTGGGGAACAGTACACCCTGGAGGCTCCACCCTAGGGGCTTCCCTCTGCAGATGAGCCCGCTGATGTATGGGGGAGTGGCCTGCCTCCTGACCCCCAACCTCAACCTGTCTGCATTAATTACAGCATGCTGATTTATTTATAAGCACCATGTCACTGACATACAACTTGCCTTGTTGCTCTGAGTAGCACACAGCGGAGGGGCTGGCTGGCGCTGAAGGAGTTCCAGCAGCCGAGGAATTCCAGTGATCTCCGCCTGTTCTTATCATGTACAGGGTGGTAGAAAAACGTGAGCTAAAGATCTAACACGCTTATAGCATTTTTTCTAATGCGCTTGGTACTGAAACCTTGAGTCCTTCCTCAATAATCTTTTTGTTAGTCATCCTTTTCCATCAGCTCCAGACACCTGAAATAATAAAACAGCTCATGTGCCTCTGAAGTGTGTTTGCCCTTTTCCATGGGCAGATCTGCTGCCAGCCCAGGGGAATTCCTCTGTAATATCAAAAAAAAGGGACTGTGTAAACTTCCTGTTTGTATTAAATTTCACTAGTGATGCCATTCAACGTTTGTCTTTTAACACCGTGAACATTTTCTTTTGTAATGTGGTATATTTCCCATTTCCTCCTGTAAGTGGGAAGTCAGTTCCTGTGATTTCCTTAGATTGATGCCTTCACTCTTTTCATGCCCCTTTAGAGTTGCCAATCATGGCTGCGGGGAAATTTGCGAGCCTTCCCAGAAACACGTCAGTGAATCACCCGTCGCCCCTGGCCTCGTCCATGGACCTTCTGAGCAGCAAGTCCCCTCTCGCCAAGCATCGCGCAGATGCCTATCAAGACGTGTCTATACACGGCACCCTTCCTCGGAAGAAGAAAGGCCCTCCACCCATACGGTCCTGTGATAGCTTCAGTCACATGGGTACCCTTCCCCATTCCAAACCGCCACGGCAGAGCTCGCCTCTGACCCGGGACGTCATCCAGGAGCACCCACTGCAAGACTGGAAAGGTGAAACCTTCACCTTCAGGTAACTTCTTTAATTTCATGAGGGAAGATGACTTGTCTTAAACAGCTTTATAAAAAGGTTGTTTTATTAGGAGAAATGTCAAACATGAGCACAGCAGAGCAGACAGTTTAATTAACTTTCATGGACCCGTCTCCACCAGTTTCCAGCTCATGCCAGTTCTGCTTCATCGGTTTTCCCACCCACTTTCCTTCCTCTGGTATTATTTTGAAGTAAATCTCAGGACTCATTTTATCTGTAAATATTTTGGTATGTGTCTTTCAAAGATAAGGACTTTTTAAAAATATATATATAACTGTGCCCTGGCTAGTGTGGCTCAGTGGATTGAGTGCTGGCCTGCAAACCAAAGGGTCGCTGGTTTGATTCCCAGTCAGGGCACATGCTTGGGTTGTGGGCCAGGACCCAGTAGAGGGCGAATGAGAGGCAACCACACATTGGTGTTTCTCTCCTTCTCTTTCTCCCTCCTTCCTCTCTTTCTCAAAATAAGTAAATAGCCCTGGCTGGTGTAGCTCAGTGGATTGAGCGCGGGTGGCGAACCAAAGCATCACAGGTTCGATTCCCAGTCAGGGCACATGCCTGGGTTGCAGGCCATGGCCCCCAGCAACCACACATTGATGTCTCTCTCTCTCTCTTTCTCTCTTTCTCCCTCCTTCCCTCTCTAAAAATAAATAAATTAAATATTTTTAAAAAATAAGTAAATAAAATCTTAAAGAAAAATGACACAAGCAAAAATTGAAGTCCCTCAAAAATAAGCACAAGTATTGTTTTTTTATTATAACATCAGATTCTGAACTACATCCATCCAATTCTAAAGAGATGCCAGGATGTCTATGAATTAGAACCCATATCTCCTTGTATTTAGTTGTAACATTATGAAATAAAATTTTGTGTGGACTGAGCATCAGGTCAGCTCTAGAATATAGCAGAATTTATTCCCCCCTCCTATCCACCAGGGACCTGGGTAAATAAGCTTTATGGTTTGTAAAGAAAGGCTTTTTCTCCGGTTTGTCACGGGCCTGGCTGTGACTATCGCCGCTTGCTGGAGCTGGTTTGGGAACTCCGTACTCCTTTTCCTGTTGGGGAAGAACAGCAACCTGTGATGTGGTCAGGCAAAGGTTGGTGTGGGTTCTCCTAGTGTCTCTTTTTGCCTAGTCCTGGGGCAAAGAAGACCACTTTGATCCTGGCTCATGTGTTCATTCAGTATCTACATATTGAGCATCTACATTAATTAGAGTACGCTGATTTTATAAGTACCAGTACGTCATCTAGAAAATTCTGCCCAGCTCCTCTGGGCATCTAACTGAAGGGCTGTTGCAACATTGAAGACATTCTGTCACTCAAAACATTTTAGTAACCTGCTCATGCCCTTTTACAGGGTGGAGAAATTTGTGAACTAACAGGATAGCTATGGAACATCTGAAACAGAGTCCTCCCAGAGCTGATGTTCCAGTGAAGGACCCATATAGTAAACACAATGAAATGAACAAGGCAATTGCAGATCACAGTGAGTGTGACAGAGGAAATAGAGCAATATGCTGGAGATTCATTGGGGCTGTGTCTTTTTTATAGGGCCAGGTCTGTGAGGAGATGACAAGTAAGCTAAGACCTGCACAATAAGAGAAGACAGCCCTGGGAGAACTGGCGGAAGGCTGTCCCAGGCACAGGAAGAGCCAGTGTGGAGATCTGGGGGTGGGAGTGACTTTGAGAAGCCCTAAATGAAGCTCATGTGACTTGTGGCTGGAGTGTAGCAGGCGGAGAGAGAATCATATAGATGTTGGGAGAGAGCTAGACAGGCAAGAGTTTAGAATTAGTTTTAGTATTGCAATAGTACAAGAAGAAATTAGGTAAAGGCCCAGGTACTCTCTGTTGAGAGCATTAGAGAGCTCTGGAAGTTTTCTGACATCAGACGAGAAGCTCCCCCAGGAGAACCATAGCCCTGGACATGCTCTGAAAAAGCCTAGTGGGGGACCTTGCAGCTCGGAGAGCCTGCTGGTGAAAGGGGTAAATGTGGAGGCACACACCCGTGCTTAGTGTTGTTTATGCCGCATCATTGGTACCTAACAGGTACCAATGAGGTGCAGGAGGGGAGGCCTCGCTGTTCTCTCTGATGAAGCTATGAGACAGAAAAATACTTCTGGTCACCCCAAAATAAGCATGAATGCCAGGCTACATGATGTTACCAGGCTTCCTGTGATCACGTTTTATTTTTTAACTTAAACTTTGTATTGAGCTAGATATCTACTACAAACCGCACACAGACAATTTGCAAACTCATTTCTGGGAGTTCTAAGGTCCAGGCTAGGTGCCAGCTCTCACCGGGGGCTGGAGCAGTGATGGAGTCGCCCACCCCATCTTGAGGAAGTTCTTGATAAACATCCAAGGTCCAAGCTGTCAACCTGCCAGGAGTTCAAAGCTTTTGGATTTGAAAACTGACTTGGACAGAGAGGTCAGATCTCCGTAAAAAGATCTTATCGGGGTGTCAGCACAAGTACTGAGTTTGAAGTCCAGGTGGCAGAAGCCTTAGCAAGGACTGCTCCTGTAGGTATGTCTCTGACTCAGGGCTATGTTCAACCAAAGTCACATCTTTTTCCCTTCATTTAAAATATCTTATTGTTAAGGCAAATACAGGAAGTAACAAATGCGCATCCTTTAAAATCCCGCTGGAAGGGCATGTGGTTGTGTGTCAGAGTGTCACAAAGTCCCGTTCCCCGTTCATCAGTTGAATTATTTTTAATTACCTAACACTGGGAACACTTCAGAAGATTTAAAACAATTTTGAGGAGTTTAAAGTTCCTTATTGTTTTAAATCCTTTTAAGTAGTCCTAATAAGATTATGAGCTGCCTCAATTCCTTTTAGGAACAACCCTTGATATAAACAAAGTTTGTGTGTGTGAAAGACTAGAGACAAGCAGAATGAGTGAGCACCCACGGTCCCAGGGAGGAGAGTGTGCTAAGGTGCCACCGGGGATGCACAGTGCAGGAGGGATGGCAGTTCTGTTCCTAACTCAGTGCTCACAGCCTAAAAGGGGCTGAGACGCCAACCACCTACCACTCCAACTCATCCACCACTGGAAGCTGAGAGCCATGACTTTCAAAGTGAGAGTTCTGCATCCTTGTCTTCAGGGACATAAGACTAGTTAGGTCAACCTTTACTAAGATTATTGCTATTTTAGGGGGTCATTCCAGGTAAACCTTTTCTGGCCTTGCCTTTTCTTTTTATTTAATCCTCACCCAAGAATGGGTTTGTTGATTTTGGAGAGAGGGGAAGGGAGAAGGAGAGAGGGAGAGAAACATCGATCAGTTGCCTCCTGTACGTGCTCCAACCAGGGACCAAACCTGCAGCTTAGATCTGTGCTCTGACCAGGAGTCGAACCCACAACCTCTCTGTTTATGGGACTCAGCTCCAACCAACTGAGCCACACCAGCCCAGGCTCATTGTTTCTTTCCATAGTGAATGTAGGTGTTAATTTTATGACTTGCTTGGATGTCAGGTGTGCAAACTTTCTTTGTTGTCACATGTGGTGTTGTGCCAGCCTGATGGGCCGAGACCCAGTCTTCCCTCATGTCCCGCCTGCCTGCGTGCAGAGGGAAGCCCTGCAGATGGTGCCTCCTTGTCTTGGGAAATTCTCTGATAAGTCACAAATTTCTGTTTTCCCAACAGGCTTCTTTACCTTATTAACCATTAAAAAGTCACTGTTAGTATAATTGAATATGAATTGCATGTCCACTCCTTGAGGCCTCGAGCACAGCAGGGACGTCTCCCCTTTGACCTAAAACTTTGCATTATTAAGCTGTCATGTGAACATGACATATCTGCATGAATTATTATCTCTTACATTTCACACTTCTAGAATATTTTAAAGGCTGTATTCCTAAATTGTCTTGTTTGAACACCATAACCCTGTGTGACATACACAGCAGGTTTTACCTCGAGCACCACTGTCACCGTCATCACCGTCTTCATCGTTCACAGTTGAGAACATAGTTCAGGGATGTCGAGGCACCGGGGGTCAGCCCCTCCTGGGTGACCGAGCCAGGATCAGAACCCAGAAAGCGCTGTGGGGCCTTCCCCAGACACTGCGCTCCACAGCCTCTCAAGAATGTTGGCACCAGCTGTGGGCGCCCTCTGAGCTACCTTCTTGCATGCACAGCTTCAGTCCACAAAATCTGAATCCCGTGCCTCTAGCATCCCCCCTGGGGAGGAAGGAGCCTTAGTCACCAAGAGCTGTGCAGAAGGCAGGCCTGGGAGGGGGAGTTGGTCTCCTCGTTCTGAGACTGTATCTCTTGGCTTTGTTGTTGTCTTGGCTGCCCTAGGATGTACTTGTGGTTTTGAAAGGTGGCCAACTCGAGAAGCCAGGGTGCACTTGAACCTGCTGCTCGATGTCACAGAAGGAGCCTTTGTTCCGCAGGCAGAGCAAGGCTTCCCTGACAGGTCTGCAGACAGGATTTCCTCTCGACGTTAGCGTTCTTCTGCTGTGTCCCTTTGATTCACTTACCTTCCAGCTCACATTTTTATGTGAATCTGGGACCTCCCTTCGGGACTGTTCCCTGTTGTGGGGTGTCTGTGTTGCTGGGATGGCTGAAGGATCAGCGCTTGGAGACGGTCGGGGTCCTTCCCCAGCCTGTGGGTCCGTGGAGGCGCACATTCCTGGGAACAGCTGCCGAGTGCCTAATTCCTTCTGCCCCTGGTGCTGTGGGAGCATGTGGCGGGACAATGTGATGTTTCATTCGTTCGCATGAGTGGAGCTGACTGACTAGTCACAAGTGTTTTAACTGACAGGGGCCAGGAAGTCTGCAGAATTATCCCAAGTTAAAGTCCGGTACACTTTCCCAGGCAGTGAGTAACCTACCGTGTCTCCGCGTCAGCTCTTCAAAGCTGAAGTAAACGTGTAAGGCACAGGACCCATGCGGACTCTGCTCTAGACATGGACCTGAAGACCTCACTCTGGACTGTGTCACTGCTGCCGTGTGAAAGAAAGACAGTTTCATTTGTTCCTCTTCAGAAACCCCAAGGTCTATAAACACTACTTTCTCCTGAACCAAGCAGTGACCCCAAGCATGCAAATTAATCAGTCCTTCAGCTCCAAGTTAATCACAAGAATCTGAATGTGAAGACCCCCATGCAAACATCTGCATTTTATGTATGCGTGTGCATGGCTGCTCTCTGCAACTTGGAAGCTTTTTGTGCACAGAGGGAAAGTTGCGTTTGGAATTTATAAAAAATATTGAATAGATTCACAGATTCTATTTAATAGAGGGTCATTGGTTGAGTTGGTAAAAAGGCAATAGCTTAACAATCAAGAATGTCTCTACAGAGTAATAGTCCATGTGTTGGATTTTTTCATTTTAAAATTTCGAATAGAGGTTTACTAACATTTTGAAATGCCCCCAGTGTGTGCATGCAGCTGCCGTGGGTGGGTTAGCGAATTCCAGAGAACGCTGTCCATCCCGGCCCCTGGTGCACGGACTCCGAGAGCAGCTAGGTCAGAGGGGAGCTCTGCCCTACTGGGCATCTTGCTCGCCTCAGGGCTGAGGGAGCCCAGGACATGGGAAGCTTCAAATGTTGGTGGTGGGACATGTGTGTGTCCACCAGCTGCCTGACAGGAGTCCTGTATCCTCTCCTGACAGGGGTGATTCAGACCCAGAGGCTGGGATCTGTGCATTCTCAGCTGTTCTGGGAAAAACTAAAGGATTTTTGAAAAACCGATTGCAAACCACAACCCAGAAAAGGATCAGAGAATTACACACTGTCGTCTTTGTTGAATGGAGCTGCTCAGCATTTTCCCTGGCACCCCTCACCCCACACACCCACCTTGGACAGACCTGCTTTAAATCACATTTTTTTTCAGGCATCCTACAAGCTGTGTGGGAAGAAAGGTCTGGTTTTTCAGTTTTCTGAGAATCAGAAACGATGAGAGTTTTTTGCACCCCTCAGTCTATGTTAAAATGTGTCGTAAGCGGAAGGTGCCGTGTAGTTGCAAATTATTTGTGCTCTTACTGTGTGCGGATTTGGGTTCCCTCCTAGCCTGGCCAGAAGGATGCAGGCTGGAGGACTGAAGCCACAGAGCTGATAAGCCTTCAGGCCACCCTGTTGTTCACAGCTCTGTAATGCTGTCACCACCCCGTCTGTCCCTAAGAGACTAGCTGTTGGTTTGGATGCAGAATGCCAAGCTCTTTTTTTCTTAGAGGCCCCAAAGACCAAACCCTTACAGTCTTCCGGTTTTAAGGATCGTGCCATTATTTACAAATTAGAGAAGCCTGAGTGGCCTTTGCTAACTGACCCAGTCTCTGTGCAGCCTGGCCATCTGTGGGTGCAGAGTCACCTGCGAACACCAAGCCACAGCGAGGCGACTCCTGCTGTGGAGAGGAGGAGGACACGCCAGCGTGCAGCCCTGGCGTCTCAGTGCAGGCCCTTGTTCTTCCACTTGTTAGGTGTGTGAGCCGGGCCAAGTACTAAACTATAAAATGCCGGTGAAAATATCTCCGCGAGGAGTGCCATCACTAAATATGGTTCAGCGATCACCAAACACAAAGGCCCCCTGAATGCCAGCCTCTGACGTTCACACGAGCTCCTCTCGGAGTTTAGGTTTTCTGCCTGGGGCAAAGGGAGACATTTAAAGGGCTGGAAGTAAGGGAAGGGAAGGGCCTGATCTGACTTAGTTTTCAGCAATGGAGAAGTGATTGATGGGGGAAGAGGGGCTGGAGGGGGCCCGAAGGTGGTCCCAAAAATGTAGGGAGCAGGTGGTGGTTGCTCCAGATGGTGACGGAGGAGGTGTAAGGGGGTGGATTGGAGATCTGTTTTGCACGTGGAGCCTGGTGGAGCCTGCCGACCTGAGGGCTGGATGTGGCGGGCGAGGAGGACAGACGGTCAGTGTGGCTCAGGCAGCTGGGTGTTCGGGGCTGTTTCCGGGCCTGAGGAAGATTGGGAAAGGAGCAGGGCCTCCTTGGGTTGGTTGGTTGCTTTTTCTTGGGGGAGGGGTGATAGCAGATGGCAGAGCATCAAGACTTCTGCTTTGAGTGTACCGAGCTTGCGCTGAGTACAGGTGTGAGTGGAGTTGTCAGCCACCAGCCAGTAGCTGGAGCCTGAAGCTCTGGAGAGAGATATGAGTTAGAAGTTGCAAAGTTAGGAGTCTGCGTGGAAATGAAATGGACGCTGTCACCAAGGGAGAGATCCATGTAAAGCCTGAAGGGAAAGGACCGCAGGGCCCAGCCCGGAGGAATCCTGGGCTCCCTTCCCAAGGAGACAGCAGAAGGGGCTAAGCCTTTGGTTTGGTGGCGAGCAGAGATGAGGCAGGAGCTGCAAAAGGTTGGTGTTCAAAGGAAAGTTTCTGGGGTTTTTTTTAAGACAAGAAAAAAATTCAATAGGAAAAGATCTAATCTTTTAAGCATGTAATAAAGCAAAGTATAGTTTTTTGTACACATGATTCTTTTTATACAGTGTTTTGATTTAATTAAAGCAGACACGCCCCCAGAGCTGCCCTCCTCCCCATGCGCCTGTCGGCAGCATGGTGCTTATGCTGCTGCAGTCCCTTCTCTCACCGGTCCCACACATTCCTGAAGACATGTGGACAGACGAGGTACATGGACAGCTGCGGCTGGCGTTCAGGCTTCTGCCTGTGGGGCGACGGCTGCTTTTCCGAGGTTTTGGTGAGATGGGTGGCTGCCCTGGAAGGCGGATCTGGGGAGTATGTTTCTCTGTCTGTTTGGCTGGGTGAAATCTTCTCTTCTACAGGCCTTGAGGACGTTGCTTCAAAACTGTAGCACTTTTATTCTGCTTTTGAATTAGTTGAGAAGAAACCTTCACAAACATACTTCTTCCGAAGGGGATGGAGAATGGTTGGGGGTGGAGTGGATGGGACAGGAGGAAGGGCAAACAGATACCAGCCAAACAAAGCATCTGCTTTTATCAGAAGTGCTGTGTTTGGACTGAGACAGCCTGAAGCCTGATGATTCACTGATGCCAGACCCTCTGAGCCTGCCAAGAGACACAGTGGCCTTGATACGGTTTTTCTCGTTCTTACTCTGTTCAGTCTGATGAGCTGCTGCCAAGTGAAGATTTCAGCAGTGGCTTTAAGCTTAATGCTGCCACTAACATTCTGCTGAGCATGGGTCCACCCATGACCATGTCAAGTTTTCATCAGCCAGTACCACTTCCTATCAGTAGTCTTGGGTTCCTGTGTGGACTCACCATAGTGTCATATGGAGGCTATTTAAATGGCACTGTTTTAACACGATTAGGGAATCTGCCTGAGGAGGTGGTTTAATTGCCATTCTTTTAATATATGTCATGAACACATTAATCAGGCACTGCTGTGTTTTCAAATGAGATAGAAACTGACTCATAGGAGCAGGAATCCGCTGCTAAAGTGAAAGCGGCAGGAGTTTGAGAAGTAACCAGAATCTCCGACAGCTAGGGAGGGAGATGTGCCCTGGTCGACAGTCCCGCTGAGCCGCGGGAAGGCGGACTCCCCAGGGTGAGGGATGTCATAAAGAAGGTCTCATGGCCTAAGGCTCTGAAGGGGAAGCAGAGTTCAAGACAACAGAAAACAACATGTTCACCACAGTCTGAAGGAGGACGAGGTAGGTGATCGCCCAGGTGTGTGGTGTCTCAGTGTGTGTCTGAAGGACTGTGTCCAGCCCGGACTGACTCAGGTGCAGGACCCCCGAGGTGTGGTGATGAGTCAGGGCCACACTGACGAGCTCCCTCACGAGTACGTTGAAGCTTGCTGTGCGCCAGACTCTGTGCTTGGTGCTGGAGGTTCGAAGGTGGGCCCGGGCTTGGTCTGTCTACCCTAGGAGAAAGAGATGCCTGTTTTGAACTGCCCAACCTCAGCAGTGTCTGCTCTCCCCCCCTTTGCTACTGACCTACCTTCCCACACACAGTATAGCCTTTGTATCATTCCCCTTAAGTTCAATAAGAATTCTGCTGTTCTTGACCTCCGACCTTAACATCTGTCAGGTGTCCCGTGGCTTTTCCTCCTTGACCAGGTGATTGCAGGTTGTAGTGTCTAGATAACCCTCCTCTCAGGGCCTGCCTTCTCTGTGCTGCCACTTCCTCTCCACTCTCCTGGCCTCAGACACAGACCCAGGGAAGGTCGGGCCATGCACCCAAGGGCCACCGGAGGGGAGGGTGAGTCGGTCTGCGTCAGGGCTGATACTGGTTGTAGAAGAAACAGTGCAGAGTGAGCAGCAGATTGTGAAACAATCCTAGGGTAACAGAAAGGGCTTTCAGAGGTTCTGTTTGGAACAATAAGACCAAAGAGCGGGGATGTGAGAGGAAGACAGATACTGAAGTGTTAATCCTCTGTTCAGCTTGCTTTTTGTCAGGCCAGTGACTTCTGAGGTTGGAAAGGGTGGCGTTGAAGGAGGAGAATGAGGGCGTGGCAGGAGGCTCTACTGCCTCCACAGGAGGCGGAGGCCCACGAAGCCTGAGAGCTTGAGGCTGAGACCATCACACCAGCACTGTCATGTTGGAGAAATGTTGGCATAACCAAGAACTTCAGGGAAGGTGTTTCAATTTTCAGAAAAGAAAATTGAAGAAAATTTTCAAAAAAAATTAATTGAAAGATGCAATTAATCTCTACAATGATAAGGTTGACATCAAATTCAGGAAAAAAGGTTTCTTAGAACAATGATTTTTTTTGCGGGGGGAATAGTTGGTAAAGGAAACGGCAACCTTAGAAAATAACAGCAAGTCATACCAGATTAACTTTGCTTCCTGGGGTTGCTCTGATGGTAGGTTCGAGGGTGGTGGAGGAGGTGTGTCTGCAAGTGTCAGTCCTTGGTGACCTTCTTGGGGCAAGAAGGATTCCTGCTCGAGGGTGTCATGAAGCACACCGTGTCCTCACCCCTGTCCCAGCCAATTAAAACAACCATGCGGACAGTAGGACTGACATACAGATCGCATTGGTGGATGGCATGGGTCTTGGAGGAATAACTAATAGATCAAAATGACAGATAGGAGATCCAAAAATGATCTTGGTATTTTGAAACAACAGACCAAGTCTAACTGGAAAGGCTGTAGGGAAAGACAAAGAGTTTCTCTAGAACCCATAAACAAAGGAAAAGTATGGGGTTTGGCTTAATGGCCACATGTGAAAAATATGCCAGCGTTTGGATCGCTGCAGCCTCAGAATGAGTCAGCGGTGTGCTATGGTCATCAAAAAAGCTAATGTAATGGTAGGAGCATTAATTGCAGTTTAATAATGAGACCGAGGGAAGTGGTCAGAGTTGGCCTCCCAGATCACATCCGGTGAACTGTTTTTAGCTCTAGACACCAGAAATGGAAGACGCACCCCCTGCAGTAGAACAGTGAGCTTCTGTCTAGACCACTCCGCTGTTCCCAGACAGACCCGTTGGTTTAGCCATTGGGAACTATCCCTAAGGTTCTTCGTATTAGCAAGGAACTTCTTGTGCCCTGTGTTAACACTGGTGGAAGAATATAAAATGAACACCAGCCTTAATCCCGTCAGCTGATAGTGAAGCCCGCTTTAAGGGAGAAGCTCCATCAATACATGGTGAGATCCAAGAGAGTGAATCTCTTCTCATTCATTTACTAAAGTGATGAAACAAAATATGTTTTCTGAAATGTATATCCAGAAGGGTCTTAGCCCTCTCTTTTTAAAGCTACCTTCCTTTTTAAATAAATGTGGGTATATTAAAAGCTATACACATAATATACCCCCATCTAGAGCAAGAAATACCTCTTCTTGGGACTTTACTGTGATTCCCAGGATCTGTAACGAACCTGTCCATCAACTGCACACTAGCTGATACTTTTCCAGGAGACACCGTCTCTCCACTTGCAGGCCAGCCCTGTCTAAGCATCTGTCGCTTCTCGCCTTCTCAGAAACAGCTGCAAATGGCCCTGTGGTTAACTCTCTCGGTCCCCCTGGTCATCTCCCTGATTCACCTCCTCCCTGGCATTTCCAACATGTCCACGGAGATCCGTGTACAGCAGCAGCAGCCAGCCTTGCAGTCCACGATGCCGGGAGCCACGCCGTCCTGGCAACTGTGACGTTCCATTGCTGAGGGAGCTCTGTCTGCGGCCAGCACGGTTCAGTCGCAGGCCTGTGGCTAAGTTCTCTCCTTAATGAGCAGTCCCAGTGGTCTAAGAACAACATTGCTCTTTTGTTGCCTCTCGTCCTATAATGTTATTCTTCCCTTGGCGAACCCACGGAGTGTGGTGGCAGGGCAGGGTTGGGGTCTAGGTCTTCCACACAGTGCACAGGACACACACATACACAGATGTTCACTCACTCATTCACTCATCCAAACCAGCATTCACTGCGCAGCTGTAACCTGGGGACACAAAAGTGAACAACATAAACCATGATCCCTGTTCTCAGGGAGCTCCCTGTCCAGTGAGGGAGCTAGATAGGGGTACTCCTATCATACTGAATCGTAATTGTTTGTAATCATAAAGTTTTACAATGCGTGGAAAGAAGTGCTGAGGAGATGTCATGAGTTCTGTGAGGTGCAGAGGCAGGGCAGGGGAAGGAGCAGTCAGGGGAGGTGGGCATGACTGAGGAGATGAGGGGGACTCCAGGCTTCCTGGCTCAGGGCACTCCAGACGGTCTGGGTGTGTTGGAGTGAAGGGAAAGGGGCGAGGCTGGTGAGAGGAGCAGGGTCTTAGAACCTAGGACATCACCTAATACAATATAAAATGAGAATGCTAGGCTGTCCCATGTATTAATCTAGTGAGGAACCTTGTCCAGCGGACACAGATTCTTAGTCGACTTGAAGCCTGTTGCTGTGTTTTCCTTCCCTGTGCCCCCATCCTCACTTCTCCTCGGCTGAGGTTCTGAGATGTTGGAGTTTCGAGCTGGAGAAGGAAGAGCGAAGGCCATGTTCACCTGTAAAAGGGCAGCAGCCACAGGTTTCAGGTTAGGGCAAACTTTCTCCGGGTCGTTGGGTGCCCCTTTCCTGATTGCGTGCCTTGCCCTGGTGCGTGGTTGGTTGAGAACAGCAAGCCGGCAGACGCCAAGGCTGCAGT
Organism: Tonatia bakeri; assembly: GCA_004024845.1. NCBI lineage: Eukaryota > Metazoa > Chordata > Mammalia > Chiroptera > Phyllostomidae > Tonatia > Tonatia bakeri. The sequence goes on along the minus strand of PVIA01016449.1, from coordinate 1,140 downwards.
GCTTGTTCCTCGCCGACCCCGGACCCCGTGATGCTGGGTGAACAGGCAGCCTACTGCTCGGTTCACCTTGTCTGTTTACCTCACACTCCAGGTGAGTGTTCGAGGAATGACTTCCCTGGGACAGTAACACCCACAGAGCAAGGACTCCAGGGCACCTAAGGCTTCTAGCCCTTGCGATCAGTGAGTTTTAAATCGAAGATGTTTGCACGCTGCTTTGTGTCTAAGGGCCTTGCTCTGCTGCCTTCTCTGGCCTGTGTAGATTCTTCGAGGGCTCTGTGTAGACAGCTATCATTTGTGAATCGTGACAGTTCTATTCTCCTTTTTCCAGTTCTTACACCTTTTATTTATTGTGCTTATTTAACTTATTGGCTGTAGGACCTCCAGGAGCAGTAAGAGTGAACGGACACCCTGGTCTTATTTCTGATTGATTGATTGGTTTTAGTAATGATTCTGATACTTGACCATTAAGAATGATGCTTGCTGAGGTTTTTGGTTTTTGACAAAGATGCCCTTTGTCAGGTTATGGAGTTGTTTTTTTAAAGTCTATTTTTGATGAATTAACTTTTTCCCTGCAAAGATCATGAAAAGGTGATTTTTCAAAACATGACTTTTTTTCCTGTACTTTTGCTCAACATAATTGCTCCCCTTTAATCTGTTAATGTGGTAAATTAGATCAATAGATGTTTTCATGTTAAGCTGATCCTGTGTTCTTGAGCCAGCCCAAATTTGGTTATGATATATTTTTATATATTCTTCGATTTAGTTTGTCAAGATTTTGCTTAGGATTTTTCCTATCTATTCATGTGTAAGATTAGCTTACACTTTTCCTTTCTCTTATTGACCTTGTCTGACTTTTATATCAACGTTATAATATCCTCTTTTTCAAGTCTCTTAAAGAGTTTATATAATTTTCAAGTAACAAATAATTCCAAAGTTTGGCCAAACTTGCTAAATAGTAAACCATCTAGGCCTGTGGGAAGATATTGAACTGCTGATTCCATTTAATAGTTACAGGACTATTCAGAATTGCTGTTTCTTTTTTAGTCTTAGTTTTAATTTCTTTTTCTGGAAATTTGCTAACTTTTCTAAGCTTTCAAATTTATTGGCATAAAGATGTCCATAGTGTCTCTTTCTGTGCTC
>PVIA01016448.1:0-18885 GCA_004024845.1 Tonatia bakeri | reverse complement strand
CAAAAAAAAAAAAAAAAAAAAAAAGGCCCAAATGAAAGAACAGATCAAAGCCTCAGAACAAATACAACTAAGCAATGAAGAGATAGCCAACCTATCAGATGCACAGTTCAAATCAGGATGCTCACAGAATTGGTTGAATTTGGTCACAAATTAGATGAAAAAATGAAGGCTATGCTAAGTGACATAAAGGAAAATGTGCAGGGAATCAACAGTGATGGGAAGGAAACTGGAACTCAAATCAATGGAGTAGACCAGAAGGAAGAAAGAAACAACCAATCAAAAAAGAATGAAGAAACAAGAATTCAAAAAAATGAGGAGAGGCTTAGGAACCTCCAGGGCATCTTTAAACGTTCCAGCATCTGAATTATAGGAATACCAGAAGGAGAAGAGGAAGAGCAACAAGTGAAAAAGTTATTTGAACAAATAATAAAGGAGAACTTCCCCATTCTGGCAAAGGAAATAGACTTCCAGGAAGTCCAGGAAGCTCAGAGAGTCCCAAAGAAGTTGGACCCAAGGAGGAACACACCAAGGCACATCATAATTACATTACCCAAGATTAAAACGAAGGAAAGAATCCTAGAAGCAGCAAGAGGTAAGGAGACAGTAACCTACAAAGGTGTTCCCATCAGACTGTCAGCTGATTTCTCAAAAGACACCTTACAGGCAAGAAGGGGCTGGAAAGAAGTATTCCAAGTCCTGAAAGGCAAGGACCTCCATCCCAGATTGCTCTATCCAGCAAAGCTTTCATTTAGAATGGAAGGGCAGATAAAGTGCTTCCCAGATAAGGCCGAGTTAAAGGAGTTCATCATCACCAAGGCCTTATTTTATGAAATGTTAAAGGGACTTATCTAAGAAAAAGAAGATTAAAAAATGTATAGTAAAATGACAGCAAACTCACAATTACTAACAACCACACCTAAAACAAAAACAAAAAAACCCCCTAAGCAATCAACTAGACCAGGAACAGAACCACAGAAATGGAGATCACCTGAAGGGTTAGCAATAAGGGAGTGGGAGGAGGAGAGAGGGGGAAAAGGTACAGAGAATAAGTAGCATAGATGGTAGGTAGAAAATAGACAGGGGGAGGGTAAGAATAGTATGGGAAATGTAGAAGCTAAAGAACTTATAAGTATGAGGCATGCACATGAACTAAAGGGGGAGAATGTGGGTGGGGGGGTGCGGGGTGGAGGAGAGTGAAGGGGGAAAATGGGACAATTGTAATAACATAATCAATAAAATATATTAAAAAGGAGATCATAGGAAAAAATATCAAAAAGAGAAAAGGTATGAGTTATGAAACTTTAAGAAACCACAAACCTAAAAGAAAACATGAGATAATTCCTTAATAAATCTGGAGTGGAAAAGATCTCTCTAATTATAATTCAAGAGCCGGAGCCATAAAATAAATAATTTGAGTATACATGAGGGAAATGGAGGAGAGGGCAACAGTATGTCTACTGCCTGGCAAAAGAGTCTGGAACACAGAGTTTGCAGGTGTCTAGCCCCTGAGAACCAGAGTGTGGAAGGGCAAGAATGAAGCTTGATGAAAACTTGTAGAAGAATTTTCATAGCAGCTTTATTCATAATCAAAAATTGAAACAATCCAAATGACAATAGGTAAGAGGTAAATAGGTGATTAAAATGTCACATTCCTACAATGGAATACTATCAGAAATAAAAGGAACAAAATACTGATATATGCAAATACACAGAAGAATATTTAAAACACTGGCTGAATCAAAAAAGTCAAAGTACTGTATGTATAGTTTCATTTATAAGTTGTAGAATAAGCAAAATGAATTTATAGTGATAGCTATCACAACAGTGTTTGCCCACAGGGGTTGGGAGATCCACTGAGAAGGGGAACATGGCAGCTTTCTGGGGTGATTAATTTTTTTACTCATGGTGGTTACACAGGTGTATGTATTTGTCAAAACTCATTTAACTGTACACTTAAAATCTTATTGTTTGTAAATGAAGAAATAGTCATCATTAAGAGAATGAAAAGCCCCAAACCTAGAGGAGATATTTGTGACACACATATCAATGAAAGAATGTTCCTAGAAAAATAATGTGTAAGTCAATAAAAAAATACAGCCAAATAGAATAATGGAAAAAAGATATTGATAAGCTTTTAGAGATAAGGAAAAACATATATATGTAAACATATAAAAAGAAGCTCAAATTTCATTTTAATCAGGAAAATGGCAAATAAAGATCTTATGAGATTCCATTTTACATTCCCAGGATTACTTGGGGTGGTGAACATACAATGCAATATATAGATGGTGTATTATGGAATTGTACATCTGAAACCTATATAATTTTTTTAACCAATGTCACCCCAATAAATTCAATAAAAAAGTTAAACAATGAATACATCCGTCAGACCGGCAAAAAGAAAATCAAAAGGCCCGGCAACAGCAAGTACTGGTGAGAGTGCAGAGCAGTAGGGATTCTTATACCGCGCTGATGAAAGTGTGATTCGGCGTAATTGCTTTTACTTCACATTCCTCTTCCACTCCTGGGCATACGATTCGGAGGGAGTCTCACTCCTGTGACCAGGAGACATGTACAAGAACGTTTATTAAAAAATTATTATAGTAGAAAAAAAGATACAACTTAAATGTGTATGTATACCACATTAGAAGTGAGTTGTACCAAACTTTGAAGGGAAGTTATAATCCTACAGGGGGATATATACAGAACTAAAAATGAACTTCAGCTATGTACACCAATATAAAAAATTTAATATTGAACAAAAGATGCAAAAACATATGAGTACAGGCTAAAAAGTTCCACTGATTGAAAGTGCAACAGTAGCTCTGGCTGGTGGGACTCACTGGATTGAGTGCTGGTCTGCAAACCAAAGGGGCATCGGTTCGATTACCAGTGAGGGTACAAGCCTAGGTTGTGGGCCAGGTCCCCAGTGTGGCTCACTGTGTACAACGTAGGTGAGAGGCAACCACGCATTGATGTTTCTCTTCCTCTCTTTCTCCCTCCCTCTCCCTTTCTCTAAATATAAATAAATTAAATCTTTAAAAATAAAAAAAATGTCCACAAAATTTTTTGTTAAGAAAGAAAATGCAACAATAATATGCTATTTAGGGCTACGCACATAGGTGGTAAAAAAATTTTAAAAACAAGGGTATGAATATCACGAGTCAGAATTGTGGTTATTTCTTGGGTAAATGTATCTGGAAAGAATATGGAGGACTGAGTGTTGAGAGACTGATGATTTTCTCTTTTAAGCTGAGTGGTAAGCTCATGGATACTACCTATTTTTTCTTTATTAAAGATTTTATTTATTTATTTTTAGAACGAGGGATAGGGAGGTAAAAAGAGCGGGATGGAAACATCAGCGTGTGAGAGAAACATCCATCAGTTGCCTCTTGCACATGCCTGCCCCAACTGAGGACCAGCCTGCAACACAGACATGTGTCCTGACCAGGAATTGAACCAACAACCTTTCGTTTTGCAAGACGATGCTCAACCAACTGAGCCATAACAGTCAGGACCATGGGTACTACTTTTATTCCTCTTCTTCAAAATATATATGCATTTATATATTTTTATATATTTATTTTATAATTTAAGAACAAGTAGAAGGCATGACTGAATACTTTCTTCAAATACTATGTTCATGGGAACTTCTGGGCAAAAGGGAGACGTAGGTAGACATACTGTGCCTCCTCGCACAGCCAAAAGAAAGACAACAACAAATTTAAAAACAAAAAACAACCAGAACTGACAGAAAATTGAACTGTATGGAAATCCAACAACCAAGGAGTTAAAGAAGAAATATTCATCCAGACCAGTAGGAGGGGCGGAGATGGGAGCTGGATGGAGAGGACTCTCAGCAAGGCAGCTGGCAGAGCAGGTGGTCCTACATTTGAGTGCAGATAAACCAAGAGGAACAACTGGAGACTGGGACAGACCACACAACTCAGGATTCCAGTGCAGGGAAATAAAGCTTCAAAACCTCTGACCGAAAAAACCTGTGAGGGTAGCGGCGGTGGGAGAAACTCCCAGCTTCACAGGAGAGTTCGTTGGGGAGACTCATGGGGTCCGAGAATGTACACAAAACCACCCACCCAGGAATCAGCACCAGAAGGACCCAATTTGTTTGTGGGTAGTGGCAGAAGTGACTGAAAGCCAGCAGAGAGTGGAGCAAGTGGCACTGTTCCCTCTCAGGCCCCTCCCCCACCTGCAGCCCTGCAACACAGTGGCCTGGGTTGCTCCATCCTGGTGAACACCTAAGGCTCCACCCCTTACTATGTAAATGGTGGCCAATACAAAAAAGAAGAGACCCAAATGAAAGAACAGATCAGACTCTAGCAGAAAAAATACAACCAAGTGACAAAGAGATAGCCAACTTATCAGATGCAGAATTCAAAACACTGGTAATCAGGATGCTCGCAGAAATGGTTTAGGATGGTCACAAAAGAGAGGAAAAAATGAAGGCTATGAAAAGTGAAATAAAGGAAAATGCACAGGGAACCAACAACGAAGGGAAGGAAACCACGACATCAACTGTTTGGACCAGAAGGAAGAAATAAACATGCAACCAGAACAGTATGAAGAAACGAGAATTCAAAAAAATGAGGAGAGACTTAGGAACCTCTGGGACAACTTTAAATGTTCCAACATTTGAATCACAGGGCTGCCAGCAGGAGTACTAGGAAAAGCAACAAATCAAAAACTTATTTGAAAAAAATACTGAAAGAAAACTATCCCAATCTGGAGAAGGAAACAAACATAATCCAGGAAGCTCAGAGAGTCTCAAACAAGTTGGACCCAAAAAGAACCACACCGAGACATTTCATAATTCAATTGCCAAAGATTAAAGATTAAGAGAGAATTTTAAAGAATGCAAGAGAAAAGGAGACAGTTACCTACAGAGGAGTTCCCATTAGACTATGAGCTGATTTCTGAAAAGAAACCTTGCAGGCAAGAAGGGGCTGGAAAGAACTATTCTAAGTCATGAAAAGCAAGGACTTGCAACCAAAATGACTCTATCAGCAAAGCAATCATTTAGAATGGGAGGGCAGATAAAGTGCTTCCCAGATAAGGTCAAGTTAAAAGAGTTCATCATTATGAAGCCCTTATTATATGAAATGTTAAAAGGGACTTATCTAAGAAAAAGAAGATCAAAACTATGAACATTAAAATGACAACGAACTTACAACTATCAACAACTGAACCTAAAACAAAAACAAACAACTAGAGTAGGAACAGAATCATAAAAATGGAGATCATGTGGAGGGTTATCAGTCGGGAAAGGGAAGGAGGAGAATGGGAGAAAAGGTACAAGGTACAAGAAGCATAACTCGTATGTATAAAATAGGGGAAGGTTAAGAATAGTATGGGAAATGGAGAAGCCAAAGAACTTATATGTATAACCCATAGACTTGAACTAAGGGGGGATGCTGGAGGGAATGTAGGTACCAGGCAGAGGGGAAAATGGGGAGAAAAAACTGGGACAACTGTAATAGCATAATCAATAAAATATACTTAAAAACAGGAAGAGCAAAGGAATGCATGGAAAGCCCCTTAATGGGTGATAAAAGTTGGTGAGGATGAAAGGGAAACCATATTCCTCCAAAACAGTTATTCTCAAACTTAAGCGCACATCTGAATTGCCTGGAAGTCTTGTTAAATCACGGATTGTGGGGTTCCATCCCCAGAGATTCTGATTCTTTAGGACTGGGGTGGGTCAAGAATCTGCATTTCTCACAGTTCCCAATTGCTGCTGCCCAGACACTGCACTATGAGGGCCATTTCTCTCTAGGGCCCAGTATGGGTGTCCAATAGGTAGATATTGGATAAAGAGACAAATGGGTGAATAGTAAGCACGCAGATGAGCGGTGGATGGTAATTGCATGAATGGATGAAGGAGGTTCTAAGTAGTAGGGAAGATGAGGTTGGGGAAGTTGTAGTGTGGAGGACTTGAAGTCAAGACCTGGTTTCAACTCCTGTGGGCTCACCATCCACTAGCTGTGCAATGTTTGTCAGGTGACTTCACTTCCCTGAAGCTCATTTTCCTAATGTGTGAAATGTGAGTTAACAATGCCTATGAATGTTCCATGAACTGTAACACCCTTAGAAGGGCACAGAGCCTGGCATGCAGTGGATGCTGTCTACCTCCTGGCTGGATCTGACTATTACCATCATATATCACTGGGCTATACTGTGTAGTTGAGACGAGAGGCTTGTAATTCAGGTCCATCTTGTTTCCATAGTGGCCGATGCTGACCTCGAATTGGATCAGGTCCTTAAAGTTGGGCATCATGGTACAGGAAAGGAAGATGACACACAGTCCATACTTTTGGCGGTTCTGTTGCTTCTAAAACAACAACCCCCATACCCCCAGCACATAAGACAAGTATAACAAGACTATAAAGACAGGCAGGGGGCAAGGATGAGGTGTACTGTTTCTATCAAAAGCCATCTTTGCTTCTCTTCAGGGGGAGCTAGATCATCACCATACCCCCATTTGTACTCAAAGCCTTGCCTTGACTCCCATTCACCTGGCTGAACAAGGAGGCAGTACCTTCTAATACTTCTATCACCTGGCCCCCTCCACCCAGGCAGCCCTGATTCCTTCCCTTCCTGAAACTGGGCAGGAAGTCTTCTCTCTGCTCAGGCTAGGCTCTGGGATTGACTACCCATCTCCACCCACATTGGGCCATTCCACCCCTCTCCTTTTGGCTTAAACATCTTGCTCAGATGAGAATGACTGCAGGCAGGGGTGCAGAATAGAGGTTGCATGAGCTCACACATACTTTCTTGGCCCTTTTCAAGCCCTTTCTCCACTGTTCCTCACATCTGCTTGGGATCTGCTCTCATCATGTTAACCTTTCTCTCATTTCTGTTGCCAACCTCTGCCCTACTCTTGCATGTTCCCAGTCTGTTCCCTAGCTGAGGTCTCCCCTGTCTTAAACATAGCCCTCCTTCTCCACTGGGACTCTGTTTAGCTACCACCTGCTCTTGTCTCCCTCTGCTTCCTAGTCAAGTTGCTATGTATCTGTCTCCACGCACCATCTGCAACTTCTCCCTCCTTGCCTATGGCACCTGACTGAAAGCTACTGGTGCCTTCCCAATAACCAGTGGACACTTGTGAGTCCTCACCCTTTCTCTCTGACACCTTCAGAGAGCTGACGGCTCCTTTCTGCAGCTCTCCCTCCATAGGGCTGCTCCAGTGCTCCCCTTCACAAATCCCTCCTCCTCCTGCCTCGCAGGTTGTGGCATCCTTATAGGCTCCAGCCTCAGCTCCCTTCTCCTTTCACTTCACCTACTCCCCCTGGGCAAATCCTCCATAACCATGGTTCAGATCCTAGTGTGTTTATGGCACACCCATCTGTCCAGCAGCCTCAAGACTGGTCTTCATGGATGTCTCACAAGCACAGGTCAAAGTGGGGTTCATCATCTCCCCTAGACCTGCTCCTCCTTCAGGGAGCTGAGGTTGATGTAAGCCACCCAATCACCTTGCTTCCCAAGCAGAAAATGGGTGTTAGCTTAGGGGAGTTGGCCTCACTTCTTATGTTCTGTGAGTTGGTGGCTCTCATCATTCTGCTTCCAAAGGGACTCTGGAACCACTCCCTCCTATCCAGCTCTCTTCCTCTGAGACTGTACCCCATTTCTCTAGGATAAGTGAGTGGTTTACCTTACTCTCTCCTGACTATTCTTAACACTTTCGTGCCTTATGGCCCTCCCCTGCCTTCAGAAAGAAAGCCAAATTCCTTAAAATGCTCCTTAGAATGTTTTTTCCTTAACTAGATGGCACATTTATTAAACCAAAATCTTATCTTGTTTTTCCTGGGTCCCCTGGCCACCTGGGATTTGGCAAAGCAAGAAGCTCTAGTAGCTCAGTGGAGACTCAGGCAGATTGACCACCATCCTCATGCACCCATCATCGCATTCAGCTTGTGGCCAGGGCCAAAAGTGGGAGGCACAGTGGACTGAGGCAGGCAGAGCATCACTTTCATCCTGGGTTACCTCTGCACTGGTCACGTCCTGGGAGAGGTCCTTCATCCTGGCATTTTGGAGAGTCTTGATGTGGGTGACTAACTCCAGGAGGACCCGGCCTCGGTACTCCAAACCATCCTTAACAGAGCTGGGGATACTCTGGGGTAAAAGGGAGGAAAATGGTGAGAAAGGGAATGAGAGAAACAGAGCAGGCTAATCTCCCAACACCTGTGCAGCAAAGACAGTTGTCCAGTAACTTCGACCCCAGAAACAGTGTTGCTGGAAACCTCTAGGCCCTGACCCCTCTTCTGCACCCCTCAGCCTCTCCTCCCCTTCTTGCACTCTGCCTTTAGATCCTCATAAATACTTCCTGCTGGGAGAAGACTGTGATAACTAGTGTGGTCTCCCTGCCTGGCCAATCAGAACTCGTCCTGCCTCTAAAACGCCAGTGAGAATGCTTCCATGGCCTTCCTTGTTAGAAACCCTGGGGACCATGTTCTCAGTACGGACTCCCGACTACAGTGGGGAAAAATGAGGCCTGGGCTAGATAGCAGCGGAGATGAGAGATGGAGAGAGGGTAAAGTCTCCTGATGGCACTGAGATTCTGCTGACTGCCTCTTCCTCACTCAGAGTCTCTCCCAGCACCATTCCCTGGACTTGGCTTTCTGGCATTTGTAACCAGGCCTAAATAACCCAGTGCTTTTCTACATTTACCTGTGCTGTTTCTTTTGCCTCATAGGTCCTTTCCACTTGTTGAAAATCTTACCTGTTTGCATCTGAATGTCCTCCATCTGTTAATTTCTTGTACCATCCCACACATCCCACACATCCCACACATCTGCAGCCATTCACATGCAGGCTTCATGTTCTCTACCAGCATGTGGTGGACAGACACCAGGGCCACGTCCTCCCCGGGCGTCTCCCAGGCTGCAGTGCCTCACATGTGGTCGGTTTTACCTCCTCTGTTCCCTAGAACTGACATAAGAAGCTTACAGAACCTTCTTCTTGGATCTGGAAACGGGCCTTTTTACCGCCACGGAGAGTCAGAAAGCTGGGGCCAAAGCAGGGTAGAAAACCAGAGTATGTTCCTACAAGAAGAGAGGATGAGAGGGTGGCCAAGTGGGAGAAGCACAGGATGGGGGTGGGGGCGGTAGGGGATTGCTTGCCTTCCATTTCTGCTCCTGTGGACGAGATCTGGTTGAGGGACAGGCTGACAGTCCCAATTTCATCCCTGCAGTTGCTCTTGGTGCTGGAGAGAAACAGACTGCTATCTGAGCCCCTGGCCCATTTCTGATTTTCTCCTCCCCACCATGTTTTCCAGCCCCCACCCTGTTGCTCACCAGTCTAAGACTCTGAACTTGATGTAGCTGGAGAGGCAGGGCAGCTGCAGGGGGAGGCAAGAGGCACACTGGGGACATTGCACTTGTACTTGGAGGTTCTGGTCCTCGTGGGAACTGTAAGCACTTGGAAGTCCTGGGTCCGAATTCAAGGCCTGACTCAGTTATCAATGAGCCATTTAACTACAACCAAGATGGATTTACTATGGGAGCTTCTAGGCCCTAAGCTTGAGGTCCCTCGCTTGCCTGGGTCCCTCAGGAGGTCTTAAGAGAGACTAAGACTGTGTCCCATGATCACTTTGTATGCTTTTTTATTTTTAATCCTCACTCAAGGACATGCTTATTGATTTTAGAGAGAGAGGAAGGGAGGGAGAGAGAGAGAGGGAGAGAAACATCAATTGACTGCCTCTTGTATGTGCCCTGATGGGGGACCAAACCTGCAAGCTAAGCATGTTCCCTGACCGGGAATCGAATATGCAAACTTTTAGTTTACAGGACGATGCTCCAACTGAGTCATACTGGCCAGGGCCATTTCATATTCTTGTTCTTCAGATGGTCCCCTAACACATAAGCTCAGGACCCATGAGATCTGGGTGCTTCCTGTGGATTTCAAGACTACAGTTTTCATACAGCCCTGTACAGTCTATGCATGTTTATCAAACCCTCCTGCAGGGGAAGTCATGAGCCTGAATGTCTTCCTCACACTCGCAGTTAACTTTCAAGCAGTCAGTCATCTGTCTCCTCAAAGAGTAGATAACAATGGCTACCCATCTGGTGAGGAGTTCCATGTGCCCTGACCTGTGCTGAATGATTTACCTGTACCAACTGAGTGATCCCTGCCAACAACCCCATTAGCTAGGTGCTATTCTGGGTGCATTTTCTCACAGAAAAACTGAGGCACAGAGAGGTTGAGTTCCTGAAGTTCTCGTGTTACACTCAGGGGGTGATGGCAGCCCCAGAGCTTCTAACCACACTGGCAAAGCCCAGTGAGGGCTGAGACTGTCCCTATTTGCAGATAGGGGATGAGGCACAGAGAAACGGAGAGACTTGTTTAAGGTCACATAGTAAGGGGTAGAGTCAGGATTGGAAGCCACGCTTCTGAGTCTTATTTCCACTCTGCTACAGGGTTCCCGTAATTATGAGAACAAAATTAAAAACCCATGTTTAAAGCAGAGCTCCTAGCCCTAGCTGGTGTGGCTCAGTGGATCGAGCGCCAGCCTGTGAAATGAAAGGTTGCCAGTTTGATTCCCGGTCAGGGCACGTGCCTGGATTGCAAGTCAGGTCCCCAGTTGGGATCTCGCAAGAGGTAACCAATCAATGTATCTCTCACACACTGCTGTTTCTCTCCCTCTCTTTCTCTCTGCCCCTCTCTAAAAGTAAACACAATATTAAAACAGAGCTATTGGGTTGAATCCTGAGTCAGACTCCCATCTTCTCAGCTGGGAACTCTTCCCTCACAGCAGTTCCTGGGGCCCAGCCAGGATCCTTCCAGTTTTCCATTCTCCTCATCCATTCTCCCCTTGTTGTGCTGGCTGGGGGCCAAAGGGAGGTAAGAAAAAGGCTTTCCAGTTGAGCAGCTTAGTGTTAAGAAATGGGGAAGCCATGGCTCAGTTGGTAGGTACGTTGTCCCATAAACTGGAAGGTCATGGGTTTGATTCCTTGTTAGGGTACATTCCTAGAGCAGATTTGGTCTCTGATCAGGGTGCTTATGAGAGGCAGCTGATTAATGTACCTGTCTTGCATCGATGTTTTCCTCTCTTTCTCCCTTCCCCTTTCTCTCTAAAATCAATAAGCATGTCCTTAGTAGGATAACAAAACAAAAATAAAAAATAAAAGACATTAAAAAAATAAATGAGGAAATTCCCCAGGTTAAGGAAGGATATTGGAAGTGGAGACATGAGCCCTGTCAAGGACTCAGGTCTCCCCAAATTAGGAACCCTCCAAATTCAGATTCATGGCTAAACTACCTTTTTATCTACCATGTTGAGAATCCTCCTCCCCTTTCCTAGTTCCTTGTCTTGACTCCCCTCCTGTCCTGGGGACCCTGGACTGTAAACTGGCACACCCCCATTTTCAGCAGTTCTCCCCTGCAACCTGCCTTGCTGGGGCCCCGACCAGCTGGCCTCAAATGCTACCCTCTGTGTGGTCATCCTGCCACATCAGAGTGAGGTTCACATTTGCCTGCTGCATTTCTGGAAGACTAGTAATAATCAGGCTTGTACCCAGATGGTCCTAGTCCTGGACACTGTGTTTTGATAGAAATGGGTGAGGGTCCAGGGGACATGTGGACACTTTCAAATGTTGGAAAGCCTCTTTCAGGAATGAAGGAGGGCCTGGCCTGTGCCACTGGTTCTGAGCCTGAAGACAACTGAGCATCTGAGGATCTGGACCTCATCACTGCCAGGGCCAGGAAGGAGTAAGCTGGGCAAGGGTGGGGGATGAACTTGACCTCCTCTAAACTGTCTTTCTACTTTAAGAGTCAATAAAATCATCCAAGAAGGTAGGGAATATGAGGAATGGTTAAAAATGATGACTCACTAGGAGGCAGAGGGGAGCTCATTAGCTACTTTCACATCACACACATGTAAATACAAGGAACCCAAACACTCTCTGGGTGGCCAAATAGATGGCACCCAAAGTTCTGTGCGCTGGCACTCATGAGAGTGCTCAGGTTTTCTCAGAATTGTCTCCTCTTATTTTGCACACAATCCTTAGAAGCCTAGCTTCCAGAACTTGAAGCAAACTGGCATCCACACCATTGACAAGTGGCTGAGAAGGCTATAAAAATCAGACCACAGAACCCCACAAAGAAGAGCATCTTGGGGCAGCTAGTGTAGGAACAAATAGTCTGGCCACATGTAGCTCAGAATAACTATAGGCTCGTTGTACCTCTAGGCCATCAACAAAGAGCCATCAATCTGTTCAGGGCATTTGGCCTAAGAGATAATTCACAATACAATTTAGAATGAGTCTTTCAAGTGATTGTTTTGTTTTTTAATGTAGGTGAAAGGACACATTTAAATTTTCTGGGAAGTTCAATTGTATGGCCCACTCATTAATAGTGGATATAGTAAGATTTTCCATAATAGTCCTGGGCTTCCTCATGCTCCCTATAGGCAGAGCCCTTCCCCTCGCATGCTTCTTGGTCCATCCTTCCATCCAGACCTCTACACACACCAACACCCAAACGTCCCTTCTGTTTGTGGGGCAGGGAAGGTGATGTGATGGCAATACCTGAATCGGGAAGGTCAGGATCTGGTTCCAGATCGGATTCTCTGTTTGGGTCTTCACCTGTGTCTTAAGCTGGGAACATCCCAAAGCAGTGTCAGTGCCAGCCTGTCCCCTCTTCCTTCCACAGGCCTCACCTTCTAGCCCTTCCAGTCTGGCCCACAGAAGGACGCTGTCTGCAATCCAGGGCTGACCATGGGACTCCCAGGTCTAAAGATACTTGGACAACTTCTAAACAGCTACAACTTTAGTCTTCTGTGCACCTACCCGGGTCCAGATTCCTTAATATTTGTCCTTAAGTCAGCTTTTAATTAGACTGCATTTTAAAATAAAAGTAGGACTCTAACTTTATTATATGAGTACCTATACATAGATTGTGTCAGAGAAACTCTTAAGATCCTAACAGAAAAGTGACCAAAACAACCCCCATGGCAGCAGCACACATGGCATCCCCCTCTCAAAGCATCATTTCTAAACCCAGCTTTACTCTAAGCAATCATGTCAGTAAAATCAAAGGTTTGTTACATTGGTTAAGCTTTTTAATAGACACTCAGAAAAACACAGAAGTATTAAAAATTTGGAGAAATTAGGTGTCATCTACCACTCAAGATCACGTCACTAGATTGGGAATACAAACCACCCTCAGTGTGGTGGTTCTAAGGTATGCCTACCAATCCTTTGGTACTCTTTCCTTCAAAACGTGTTCACCAACCCCTCTTCCCTTGTGTATAGGCTGCATTCAACAACTTCTAACAGGTAGAATATGGCAGAATTTATGGTTTATAAATTCTGAGACAAACTTATTTTTTAGCCCAGCATTCCCCAAATTTGAACACAGGATTCTTTTTTTGCATAAATATCCATCAGCACACTGGACAATGCTACTCTGTTCATAGAGGTTTGTGGAATGTCAGCAACTCTCTTGCCAGAACCCTCAACTTATGGAAGAAGAAACCGAGGTGCAGAGGGGATGTGACAGTTTCAGTGGTGTTCATTTGCAGGCATGTCGCTTCATTCAGTAATTCACTCGTCAAGCATCTGTGTCTTTGGTTTTTAAGTGGCATATGCTCCATGCTGCGCACCACACACAACTGTAGGAGACAGTGGTGAAGCCATGGCCTCCAGCTTCACAGGGCACCTGGTCCAGTGGGATCACATGACCCGTGAATGGATGGACTGGGAGATGATTCCTGGGGTTCTGTCTACCAACCTGGTCTTAGGCCCACACTATTTTTTTTTCTAAGTGACCATTTCTCTAAGCCACATACCTTTCTGCACTTACCTTTTCTCCAATGAGTTCCACCTCCAACACAGGACTCACTAAGTGGTGTTTCTCTGTGAATAAGAAGTTAAAAGATTTCTGAGACAACAGCATGTGTTTTTGAGAAGGAGGAAAAAGAGAGATGACAGAACAACTTAAAACCCTCCCCCATAATGTGATTTGGTGCTCCCTGGCCAGACCCCTCACATTTTCACTCTCTGTGTGTGAGACCCATAATGACAGTGCGGGGTCTGGCATATGGAACCTCTGCACCTGAGCATCAAAGATAGGCCAGGGGCATATGCCCATTTTAAAGGGTGTTTGTGGGCCCTCTATAAAACTACTCTTAGTGGATTTTTAGTTTCACCTTTTCCCTCCACCCTGAATCTTAGGTTAGTGTCCACATGGAACCGGGAAGCCCCAGCGGACCTAGGGTGCCACTGTGTAGGGCACCTGAGGGTCACACCCTCCCTGCCACCCTCTCACTGAGGTGAAGGTCCTCCGCGCAGTAGATGAAGAACTGTAAGTGGGCCATGCTGATGGAGACCATCGTTGACTTCAAGATCTGAATATTGTCATCAGCTCCATATGGCATCTTTTGATCTACCTGAAAAGATTAGAGAGCTGATAGGGTCCGAGTCATGGGAGGTCACAGCCAAGACCACTGAGAGGGAGTGAGTGGACAACCCTGAAGTGACACAGTGGACAAGTGAAAGCACATGAAGATCAATGGCCACTTAGAAGGCCCAGGGGTGCCCTACAGAAGCAGCCAAGGTAGGAAATGTTACTGGGATGTGGGGGGTAGCCTCACCGGTGCCTGATCTCCCACACCGAGAGCACAGATGGTGACCTTCAGGTAACCTCTCACACCGCTGCTGGGGTCATTTGGCTGGCAGAGGCCTAACCATTTCCTTAGTAGTGTGTGACCTGGAGAGGCAGAGGGCCCATGGGAGTTCAGCTTCCAGTCTCCCCTGAAACCAGTCTTTGTGTGAGAGAGGGATGGGGAAACATGTCTCATATATTCTGACTGCAATCCAGTAGTAGAAAAATGAAAGTCACTCTTACCATTAAGGCAAGAGAGTGCACTCACCAGGCTGCCAGCTATTGCCTTTAGAAAATAGGGACCCATCTTTCCCATCCTGGGAACCTATAGTTGTTACTGTTCTGGTATGAGAAAGACAAGAATTTTCCCCAATTTTAGGTCCCAGCCTCAACCTGGTATGTATGTGGTGACCAAGTCACAGAGGAAACCTCCACAAAAACTTCAATTCCCAAACACTGGCCTCAAAAATAGAAAGTCAGCCCAAGGCCACATTAAAAGATTAGTACTTAACCCAAAGGGATGCCTTAAGTTTTGCAGAGAAAGGTGTTCTTATAAAGCAAGATAAACTACCATAAAATACAGTAAAATATTATCAAGTACAGAAAATAATTCACACCCATGAATACTCTACCCAATGTATTGAACACACATGGATTTTGTGATGTTTTGACACCTGGCCTGTATTTTCTCAGAAGACACACATATTTGCAACAACTGTTTACTTACCTGGAGAATGGTATATAAAACCAATATCTGTCTGAAAAGACAAGAGTGGAATAAAGATTAGTTAGGACTTCCAGCCAAGATTTGTAATACCAACTAAGCTGATGACAGTAGTAGCCATTTGCCTGCCCTAACTTTTTAAATCTGTGCAACAAGATAGAAGTTGGCCCGTATCTCCACCACTCTACAGAGGAAGATACTAAGTTTGGGAGAAGTGCTCAACATCGTACAGTTAGAAAATATGGAGGCCTGGATTGAAAGGACACTTAACCACCACTGCCTGGCCAACATAACACTGGCTCTTTTCTCTGCTTGGGTGTGGGTAGGGTTTCTCCTGTCCTGGGGAAGAGGATGACCAAGGGAGGAATTGGCAGAGAGACTATGAGTTTCCCCTTTGCCCTGGGAGAAGGGTTCTGACTGAAGTCAGAGAGATGTGGTACAGGATTGAAGTGGTGGTGGGGCAAGGTCACCCTTGTAACTCACATCTGAAAGGTCCACAGAGCAGTCCCCAGATCTTGCACATTAGGGCTGCTTTGAAACCAGTTACCCTCTTGAATGAGGTAGGCAAAGATTTCTTAGATACAACAACAAAAGCATATCCATAAAAGAAAAATCTGAGAAACTGGGCTTCATTGAAATAAAAAACTTCCACCATTTGAAAGACACTATTAAGCAAATGAAAGGACAAGTTATGTACTAGGAGAAAATAATTCCAAGTCATATACCTGATAAAGGACTTGCATCCAGAATATATAAGAAAATCTCAGCCCTGGCTGGTGTAGCTCAGTGGATTAAGCATGGGCTGCAAACCAAAGCATCATAGGTTCGATTTCCAGTCAGGGCACATGCCTGGGTTGCAGGCCATGGCCCCCAGCAACCACACATTGATGTTTCTCTCTCTCTCTCTCTCTCTCTCTCTCTCTCTCTCTCTCTCTCTCTTCCTCCCTTCCCTCTCTAAAAATAAATAAATAAAATCTTAAAAAAAAAGAAAATCTCAAAAGTCAATAGTGAGCAAACAACCCAATTAAAACAAACAAAGAATTTGAATAGGCATTTTGTACAAAGAAGATATATAGATGACAAATAGGCACGTGAAAAGATGCTCAACATCATTAGTCATCAGGAAAGTGAATAACCATGAGATACAACTACATAATTAGAATGGTTAAAATAAAAAAGATTGACTATAGACAGTCTTCACGGAGAGTTGCCATGGTTTTCTGCTTCAACAATGCTTGTATGGCACCTGGCACTTGACTCCCCATCCCAGCTGGCTGCCCAGATCCAATCTTCTCACAGCGCCCTCGGGCTGCCCCAAAGTCCCCACCACCACCCCAGCACTGTGAAGCCTCCTGTCCTCAGCCACCATCATGACCACGTCCATCTGGCAAGTGTGCCACACCTATCACCAGGACTCAGAGGCCACCACCAACCACCAGATCAACCTGGAGCTCTACACTTCCTACGTCTACCTGTCCATATCTTACTACTTTGACCTCGATGATGTGGCTTTGCAGAACTTTGCCAAGTATTTTCCTCACCAATCTCATGAGGAGAGGGAACATGCTGAGAAACTGATGAAGCTGCAGAACCAACGAGGTGGCCGAATCTTCCTCCAGGATATCAAGAAACCAGAACATGATGAATGGGAAAATAGGCTGAATGCAATGGAGTGTGCAATACACTTGGAAAAAAGTGTGTATTGGTCTCTACTGAACTTGCACAAACTGGCCACTGAAGAAAATGACCCTCATTGGTGTGACTTCATTGAGACTCACTACCTGAATGAGCAGATGAAATCCAATGAAGAAGTGGTGACCACATAACCAACCTGTGCAGGTTGGGGGCCCCTGGGTCTGGCATGGCAGAGGATCTCTTTGACAGGCACACTCTGGGAGGCAGTACAGAGAGCTAAGCCTTAGGCTGCCTTCCCACCACCACGGGAATGACTTCCCTGGTCACCAAAACAGTATGTGCATATTGGAGTTACCTTTATTTTTTATATAACTTGTACCAATCATCCACTTATGTCCTTCATTTGTAACATTCCTTCAAGTAAAGTTTGCTACCCCCCCCCAAAAAAAAGATGGACTATATCAAATGTTGATGAGAATATGGAGTGACTGGAACTCTAATATACCTCTGGTAGGAATATAAAATGATAAAAATTGTTTAGATCTTTTGGGAAAAAACCATTAAGAATTTTCTTTAACAGTCAAACATACATGTACCATATGAGTTAGTCATTCCACTTCTATGTATCTACTCAAGAGAAATTAAAGCATATGTCCACATTAAGATTTGTGCTCAATTTTATAGCAGCTTTCTTGTAATAGCCCCAAACTGAAAATAATCTAAATGCTCATCAGCAGATGAATGGATAAGCAAACTATGGTATATCCATACAGGTGAGTAGTACTCAGCAATAAAAAGGAATGAAATATTGATACATGCATCATGGATAAAACCTCAGAATAATTATGCTGCGTGAAAGTAGCCAAACAAAAAAGAGTACAAGCTGTATGATTTCATTTATATAAAGTTCTAAAAAATGTAAAGTGATCTATAGTTACAGAAGGCATACCATTGGTTGCCTGGGGATGGGAGGGGGCAGGATAATAGTTAGAGGGAAGAAGTACAAAGGGGCACAAGGAAACTTTTGGGGATGATAGATGTGATAGACAAGTTCATTATCTTGGCTATGGTGATGGTTTCAGGTGTCCATTTTTTTTGTACACTTACAAATTTTTAAGTGTATCAAATTATATATTTTAAATATGTGTAGTCCATTGTCTGCCAATTATACTTCAATAAAGCTAGAAGAAAACAAAACAAAACTCAGTCATACTTAAAACCCCCCAAAAACCTTAGTCACCCCGACTGAAGCAGTAGACCTAGGCAGTGGTCACCAGTAGCTGTTAATGACAGAGACCAACAGACATTCTGTGCCTCCTGCTGAAGCCATCTTGCCAAATCATTGACCCAAGTCTAATGGAACCTCTAGATGGAAATACCTCGGCAGGGGGAACCTGTGAAATGAGCCCCTGGAGACGCAATCAGCAAAATCCAGACTAGGGGAAACTCTACAGGACAAACAAATTTGTTTAACAAATAAATTGCAAGGGAATAAAAGGGAATGGGACCAACAGAATAGAAGAGACCTGAAAACACACTTTAACCAACCACAATGTAGGCACCTGGTTTGGATCCTGGGTTGGGCAAACTTTAAAAGGAGTTCACAAGACAATTAGGGGCATTTGAATATCAAATTAGAAAGGGTTTTTAATTAACTGTGATAGCCATATTTGGTTATGCATAATAAAATA
Source organism: Tonatia bakeri (assembly GCA_004024845.1). Lineage (NCBI taxonomy): Eukaryota > Metazoa > Chordata > Mammalia > Chiroptera > Phyllostomidae > Tonatia > Tonatia bakeri. The sequence continues at coordinate 219 of PVIA01016448.1, read as the reverse complement.
TTTTAGAATAATATGCTGAAATATTTAAAAGTAAAATGATATCATGTTTGAGATTTGCTTCAAAATAATCCACTGGGGTTGTGGAAATGGGCTGGGTGTGGATAAAAACCTGATTGGCAATGAACTGGTGAAGCTGAGTGATGAGGAAGTGGGAATTTGTACTATTCTCTCTACTTCTGTGTATGTTTAAAATTTTCCAAAAAAAGTAATTTTTTTTTT
>PVIA01016447.1:0-18888 GCA_004024845.1 Tonatia bakeri | reverse complement strand
AAAAATATTTATTTTAATTGTTGTTCAAGTACAGTTTTCTGTCTTTTACTCCCATCCCAGCCCACCCTGACCCAGCCTTCCCCACCTCCCTCCCATTTCCACCCCCACCCTAGTTTTTGTCCTTGTGTCCTTTATACTTGTTCCTCAAAGTTTCTTTTGAGAAATCAGGTGTCAGACTTATGGGAACTACCCGGTGGGTAACTCTCGGCTTTTCTATTGCTGCTTTTAAGATTTCTCTCTATGACATTTTAATTATGATGTGTCTTGGAGTGGTCCTCTTTTCGTCCATCTTGTTTAGGATTCTCTGTCCTTCCTGGGCTTGTATGTTTATTTCCTTCACCAAATTAGGGAACTTTTCTTTCATTATTGTTTCAAATAAGTTTTTTATTTCTTGATCTTTTTCTTTTCCTTCCTGCACCCCTATGGTTGAATGTTGGTATGTTTGAAGTTGTCCCATCCTTGTTTTTTGGATTCTTTTTTTCTTCTTGTTGTTCTGATTGAATTTTTTCCCCCTTTATGTTCCAAATTAGTGATTTGATTCCTGCCTTCATCTACTCCACTATTAGTTCCCTGCAAATTTTTCTTTATTTCACTTAATGTAACTTTCGTTGCTGCCTGGAAAGTTGAAGTACCCAATGAGTTCCTTGAGCATCTTGATAACCAGTATTTTGAACTTTGCATCTGATAGTCTGATACATTGTTTATCTCCATTTTGTTTAGTTCTTTTTCTGAAGTTTTGTTCTGTTTTTTTTTTTTTTTCCTCACTTAGGCCATATTTCTTTGTCTCCTTAATTGGGCAGCTTCCCTGCATTTGTTTCTATGTACCAGGTAGAGTTGCTTTGTGACTCCCTATATTAGTAGCATGGCTTATTGTAGAAAACAGGTAAGTTAGATGTGACAGAGCCTTAAGTAATCACCAGGGCTGGACCACCTGTGTGAACCAGATTGATGGAGTCTCTGATATGGTGTTACTGCTCTGTGGTTGTGTGGCAGAGGGCTCAGAAAGGGGACAATGCTGTTGGATGGCCTCTGGATTTTCATCTGGAAGATATCCCAATGCCAGAACCTTCAGTTTCTCCCTGTATGTGACTGGGGCCCTTTGAGTTGCCTCCCTGGTGCTGAAGCCCAGAGGGAATGAGTCTGTGTATGTCTCAAGTTCATTGCTGGCCCTTTAAGATGAGATACCTGAGAATCCCATGTTTCTTCTGCTTCCCCAACTCCCACTGGTTTTTATAGCTAGAAGTCATGAGGACTTACCTTCTTGGCACTGGCACCCTGGACTGGGAGGTCTGGTATGGGGCTGGGTTCCCTCACTCCCAAAGTATCCTTCCTGATTTTTATCCATCACATGTGGATGTGGGACTTCCAAGTTCATGTCTCTGGGTCTTCACCCTTCCTACTCATCTGGAAGAATGTGACCTCTTTAATTCCTTGGTTGTTGGGCTTTCACACCCAGCATTGTTGGGCTCGATTTTCTGACAATTCTGGGTGACAGTTCTTTTATAGTTTAGTTGTAATTTTTGCTGTGGTAGTGAGAGAAGGCAAACCGTGTTTACCTACATCTCCATCTTGATCAGAAGTCCTACATGTGTTCTATATTTTACATTCTGAGTTTCAGAAAATGAAGCAGTTTGGTTGAGAACCTGGAGGAGAGGTTGAGTTTGGAAAGTGTCCATTCAAAAGTCTTGTCATGTAATAAGCCAAGCCTTATCATTTCCCACAGCAACTCTTTATGGGCTCCAGCAGCAAAGACTGATGGCAAATAAAATGCAGAATTTTTACCATTGATTTATAGACTGGAATATTGGAATGGTGAGTCATCAGCAACATAAATTCAGAAAGACTGCTACAGAGCAGGCCACTTTGCATAAAAATTCTGCTTCAATATCACACTAGCTCAACTGTGGCTTTTTATTTTTAGAAATATGAGTGACTGTCATATAGTTGGTTACCACTTTTTATGATATGTCAAATTCAAGTAAAGTTGCATCAACTCCAAAGAGTAATACAATTCAGGACAGGATTATTTGGAAAAGCCTATTGGACAGTCTTATCCTGCTCAAGGTCGTCATCTCATCCTCTTCCCTTTTGGGAACCAAATTCTAACTAAAGAAAGATTGGGATTGGTTTTGAGAATTTTAAAATATGCCATAAGATCTTTATGGGAAAGGCTGGTTCTGTCATGTTTGATTTTCTACTCAGTTTCTTGAATGAGTAAAAAAACAATTCATATTGTGCAAAGAGATGAAACTGGGGGATGAGTACTTGGAAGTAACTTTCTGAGGGGTTCAATTTGAGGGACCAGATTTGTGGTGTAGAAGCCTGGGGTGATGTTGGGAATAAAATGGTGATACAATTTAGTAGATACAATTTCTCCAAAATTTGTGTTTTAAAAGGATTAAAAAAATCCAAGAAGGAGAAAATTATTGCCACTTCAATAAAAGAGGAATTTAGACCAGAAAGATTCCCTATGCAGAATCTAAGACAGCTGTCACATCCATGAGGAGAGTGATTTGGGTCTGAAAGCATGCAGTGGATCTGCGTATGGAACAAAAGAGGACCTTATTTCCCAAGAGATTCCAAAACCTGTGAGAGAAATGACTCACAGTGACTTCTCCCAATGATGAAGTCAAGCAGAAGTAACTTAAGTCTAAACGTGCAGTTGACTCAATTTTATTAACTGTGTTCTGCTATGCCATCACTGAGGTAAAATATCGTGTGCAGTTAAAATGGCTGACTAAACCTATTATGATAAAACAAAAGGATAAGGGTGAAATAGGGAAGGAAACAAGAAAATACTAATTGCTTCCCATTCTGTTCCATTGATCTGTTTTTATGCCAGTACCATGCTGTTTTGATTACTATGGCCTTATAATATAGTTTCATATTAGGTAGTGTGACTCCTCCTACTTTATTTTTCTTTCTCAGGATCGCTGTTGCTATATGGGGCCTTTTGTGGTTCCATATAAATTTTGAAATATTTGTTCTATTTCTGTTAAATACATCATTGGAATCTTGGTAAGAACTGCATTGAATCTTTAGATTGCTTTGGGTAGCATGGACATTTTAATGATGTTAATTCTTCTTATCCATGAACATGTTATGTGCTTCCACTTATTTGTATGTTCTTCCACTTCTTTCTTTAGTGTCTCATAATTTTCTTAGTACAGGCCTTTCACATCTTTGGTTAAGTTTATTCCTAGGTATTTTATTCTTTTTGTAGCAATTGTGAATGAGATTATTTTATCAATTTCCCTTTCTGTTATTTCATTATTGGCATATAAAAATGTAACTGATTTCTGGATATTCATTTTGTATCCTGCTGCTTTATTGAATTAATTTACTAGTTCTTATAGTTTTTTTGGTGAAACCTTTGGGGTTTTCTACATACAGTATCATGTCATCTGCAAATAATGACAGTTTTACTTCCTCCTTTCTAATTTGGATGTTTTTATTTCTTCTTGTCTGATTGCTGTGGCTAGGACTTTCAGTACTATGTTGAATAAGAATAATGAAAGCAGACATCCTTCTCTTATTCCTGATCTTAAGGGGAATGCTTGTAGTTTTTGCCCATTGAGTATGATGCTGGCAGTATGTTTGTCATATATGGCCTTTTTCATGTTTAGGTGTGTTCCCTCTATTCCCACTTTGCTGAGAGCTTTCCAAGCATAGCAAGAGGACAGACCTCATGCTCCAGCACTTTCAAAGCTTCAGCCAGCATCATCTTTGCTAATGTCCCATTGGTGAAAGTGAGACATATGGCCAAACCAGATTCAAACAGTGAACAAATAGATTTCACCTCTTGATGGGAGTGGAATTTATGGGCATTTTAAAAACCACTAGAACTAGATAGTAAGTTTGGTAAATAAATAAACCAATAAGTCCTCAGAACTAGAGAGAAAAGGATGGGATATCAAGGAGACTGTCCTTGGCTCTCAAAATTATTCATTTCCTAGGTGGTGTTAGCAAAACAGTGCCTGATGTCATTTAGTGCAGCCAGGGAATGCTCTATTTAGGGACTGCTGTGGGTTATGTTATCTCAAAATCACTTTTGAGAATCTGAGTAGAACAGCAAGCACCATCTTGGAATAATCTTGGTGTCCTGGATGTGGGGATCTGTCTGTTCTGAAACTAAGCAGACAGGGACAATGTGAACATCTGAAAACCTACTTCTGCTGTTCAAGGGAAAGAGAACCTACCTCTTCTTTTAGAGGGCAGGGACTAAGAGCTAGGAGGTGCAAAGGGTAAGATGAATGGGTAGCAAAGGGTAGGTTAATAGTTTGAGCTGGAATCAGGAAAAAATATGGAGATGGACTTCTGGCCAAGATGGAGACATAGGTAGACACACTGTGCCTCCTTGCACAACCAAAATAAGGACAATAACAACTCAGAAGCAAAAAAAAAACCAACCAGAACTGACAGAAAATTGAACTGTACGGAAGTCTGAAAACCAAGGAGTTAAAATAGACACATTCATCCAGAATGGTAGGAGGGGTGGAGTTGGGTGACCAGGCAGATAGGGGTCTCAGCAAAAAAAAGTGGTGGCTTGTGGACCCTGGGCATGCAAGGCAGCAGGTGACAGACCGCAGGCATGCAAGACGGCAGCGGGTGGACCCTGGGCTCACAGGTGGTGGCTCGCAGACCCTGGGTGTGGGGTGGCAGCAGGCAGACCCAGTGAGGCGCACAAGGCGGCTGACTGACCGGGCGGTCCCACATTCACACACAGATAAACCAGGCGAAACTGGGGAGTGAAACAGCATGCAACCCCGGGCTCCAGCATGGAGAAATAACCTCAAACCACTGATTGAAAACTCTGTGGGGGCTGAGGTGGCAGCAGGAGAAACTCCCAGCCTCACAGGAGAGTTCATTGGAGAGACCCAAAGTATCCTAGAACATACACAAGCCCACCTACACGGAAATCAGCACCAAAAGGGCCCAGTTTGCTTGGGGGAAGTGTAGGAAGGGACTGAAACTGGCAGAGAGTGGAATTAGCGCCATTGTTCCCTCTCTGACCCCTGCCCCACATACAACGTCACAACCTAGTGACTGGGGTGCCCTGCCTTGGTGAACACCTAAGGCTCCACCGCTCATACGTAACAGGAGGGACAAGACAAAAAAAAAAAGGCCCAAATGGAAGAACAGATCAAAGTTCCAAAACAAATACAACTAAGCAATGAGGAGATAGCCAACCTATCAGATGCACAGTTCAAAGCACTGGTGATCAGGATGTTCATGGAATTGGTTGAGTTTGTTTGCAAATTAGATGAAAAAATGAAGGCTACACTAAATGAAATAAAGGAAAACGTACAGGGAACCAATAGGGATGGGAAGGAAACTGGGACTCAAGTCAATGGAATGGACCAGAAGGAAGAAAGAAACATCCAATTAGAAAAGAATGAAGAAGTAAGAATTCAAAAAAAAATGAGGAGAGGCTTAGGAACCTCCAGGACATCTTTAAATGTTCCAACATCTGAATTATAGGGGTACCAGAAGGGGAAGAGGAAGAGCAAGTAATTGCAAACTTATTAGAACAAATAATGAAGGAGAACTTCCCCAGTCTGGCAAGGGAAATAGACTTCCAGGAAGTCCAGGAAGCTCAGAGAGTCCCAAAGAAGTTGGACCCAAGGAAGAACACACCAAGGCACATCATAATTACATTAGCCAAGATTAAAATTAAAGAGAGAATCCTAGAAGCAGCAAGAGATAAGGAGACAGTTACCTACAAAGGAGTTCCCATCAAACTGTCAGCTGATTTCTCAAAAGAGACCTTACAGGCAAGAAGGGGCTGGCAAGAAGTATTCCAAGTCATGAAAGACAAGGACCTACATCCCAGATTGCTCTATCCAACAAAGCTATCCTTTAGAATGGAAGGGCAGATAAAGTGCTTCTCAGATAAGGTCAAGTTAAAGGAGTTCATCATCAGCAAGCCTTTATTACATGAAATTTTAAAGGAACTTATCTAAGAAAAAGATAAAAAATCATGTATAGTAAAATGACAGCAAACTCATAATTAACAACCACACCTAAAACAAAAAGAACAAACTAAGCAAACAAATAGAACAGGAACAGAACCACAGAAATGGAGATCACATGGAGGGTTAGCAACAGGGAAGTGGGAGAAGGAGAGAGGGGGGAAAGGTACGAAGAATAAGTAGCATAGATGGTAGGTAGAAAATAGACAGGAGGAGGGCAAGAATAGTATGGGAAATGTAGAAGCTAAAGAACTTATGACACATGGACATGAACTAAAGGGGGGGAATGTGGGTGGGAGAGAGTGTACAGGGTGGAGGGGAATGAAGAGGGGAAAATGGGACAGCTATAATAGCATATCAATAAAATATATAAAAACTATGGAGGAGGATGGTAAGTTTGCTCCCAGAAATAAGGCATCAACATTAATAATCAGCAGGAGAATATGACCCGGAGAGAAGGTTAGGAGACATTTAAAGGACAGGTGAAAGACACGCGACGGTCCCCTGAAGCAGTTTGGACATTTTGTAAAGATGATGAGGCAGCCCTGCCTCTAACCAGGCTTTATTCACAATAGAGAAGTTTTACAAATACAGTTTTTAAAAATTATGTGTTTATCAATTATGTTTCCTATAACATTAAAAATTTATATATAGTTGGAGATGACATACTATATTTATACACAAATCAAAACCAATCATTGTGGACAAATTACCTATTTCCGTTTTCTCTGACAAAATGAGAGATTTTGACTGGGTAATTTTCCCAAAGTTCTTTCCAGTTCTAACATCTTTGTGGAAGCTGCCAAAAGAAGTAAAGGATTGGCATATGTGTGAAAGGAATGAGGCTGTGTTAGCTAGGAGGAATCCTCTTCAGAGAGCGTTAGAACCAGCACTGAGGAAGATGTGAAATCTCTAGAGCAGGGGTGTCAAAGTCATTTTCACCAGCGGCCACATCAGCCTCGTGGTTGCCTTTAAAGGGCCGCATGTAATTCCAACTCCTTAACAGTTAAGGAGTAGTTACATTTACACAGTCCTAAAATTACGTTCAGTCCTTTGAAGGCAACCGCTAGGCTGATGTGGCCCCCAGTGAAAATGACTTTGACACCCCTGCTCTAGAGTTTTACAAACATGATAGATCACCAGCATACATTCAACAAATATTAACTGAGTAGCTACCAGATGCCAACAGAGGAGTCAGTGAATGACAGCAGCTTGCTCCAGCACCAATGGCAGTTACAGAATCATTTGGGTTTGTTCAAATAGTTTTAGAAAAAGGTAGAATTTGTAAGCACATGCAGCTTTATTATTGTGTGCCATAAAGAGGAGACTGGATTGCTGAGACTATTGCAGGCAGAGATTACCTCAGATAACTTCTCTGATCTTCAGTTTCTTTATATGCAAAATAAAAGGGCAAGATTAGATCATCCCTCAAGTCTCATTTGGCTCCAAAATTGTGGTTTGGCTGCCCTTGCAGTTCTTAGTACTTTAGCTCAGCAACCCCCTCTAGTGTCTTGGTGAAGTTAGAAAACCTCCAGTAGTCTCCTCCCGGCTGATGAGAGCCCTGAAGACTGAGTGTAACTGAAGACAGCCCTGAGATTCCAGAGAGCAGAGCAGGGGGGCGGTGGGGATTACAACCCACACTGACATAATGATGCCTATGTGTCAGGAAGTGTCCTAAGTGACTAATACTCATTTAATTTTTGCAACAAACCTATGATAAAAAGGTACTAATAATACCCTTACTTTGCAGATGAGGAAATGGCACAGAAAGCAACTTGCCTACTAAGTGGCAGAGGCAGAAATCAAGGCCACCTAGTGGCCTACAAAATCCATCCTCTTAAACCACCGCCCTGTTCAGAGATTTCTGCAAATGGTACTTCTTAATCCTCACAGCAAAAATATGATCATATGATCTGCTTACTAAGATCGCAATTTTTCAGATGAGAAGACTTAGGCCAGGAGAGATAAAGTAGCTTACCTAGGCTCATGTAGTTGATAAACGGTGGAGACTGGATTCAAACTTCAGTATGCAGCCAGGGTGAAGGGAGAAAACCAAAAGATGCATCCAAGATATTTTCAACTCTATTTTTGTCTCCCACTTTCTCGAATGTTATCGTTTCATTATTCTTGGTCCAGAAAGGGATGATGCAACATAAAATGCCAGACAGAGTTTTTGGTTGGTTGGGTTTTTTTTTTCTTTTGCCAATTGTCTGAATTTGTTAATTCAACTAATGGATAATGCACACTTGTATGCATTTTTCTTGGTCCCCTTTGCTTCTCATTTTGGAGCAATGTTGCTGGGTAAGTAATGAAGACCTGAAGTGCTGCAGGAGGTTTACAAGCTCTCCCTCAGGGAACTTACATTATGGTTCTGACTATCACTTATATGGAATGCCTCCCAGACTACATCGCCATGCCTCACCACTCTTAGCTGCCTGAGAGAGGTGTCTGCTTTGCTGTTCCATTACCCCATCAAACACACATTCAGTATCTATTTAGCAAATACTTGTAAGCACTTACTATGTGCCAAGCACATATGCAAAACCATTAGACCTTAGAACTGTGCTTGGCATACATGAGCATGATCGAAAGACAGTCCTTACTTTCAAGTTTTACAAGAGTCTAGTGGGGAGATTGGTAAACAGCCCCTTATAACACACAGTGATAAATGCTATGATGGGCTAAGTGTGACAGCTTTGGTATATGCAGTGACATTTAATCCAATCCTAAAAGAGAGGTAGGAATAAGATCAGGATAGACTCTGTAGACAAGTGACTCCTTTCTTCCTCCCCAAATTGGCTTCTTCTTAATTTTACTAATTGTACTGTTATTTTTAGTTACCCAGGCTTAAAAATGCAGTCACTGTGTACTCTTTTGAAATTAATCATCATGTTCAGTCAATTCTTCCTCCTCAATATCTCTTGCATTCTTTATGTTTCCCTACTGTAGTTCAATGTTCTATCTTGCCAAGCCAGGACTATTGCAAAAGTCTATGATCTGAACCCTAATAATCCTCTCTTTTCCAATTCTCCCTGCACCATATGCTAGATTCATTTGTCTAGCGTATGTTCCTGCCCCAAAATCTCAAAAGCTCATTTAGTGTCCAAAAACAAAAGACCAGTCTCTTGGCTCTGACAGCATTGTGCCTCTAGGTTTCTCCTCCTCCTCCATCTAAAACACCCACAATTCCCTTGTAAGAATCTCTGCCTTCGATCTAATGATACCACCATCCCTCTAACCCACTCACACTCACTCTCTGCTCTTTCTGCATTCATGCCTGAGTTGACTTTTTCTTTGCCTTCAGTTCCTTTTTTTCAAATTTAGTGTATCTATATCCTATCTCTCCTTAAAGAGCCATTACAACTTTGCCTCTTCTGTGAAGCTTACCTTAAAAAACTAGAATTTATCATTTGTACTGGTCATTTGACAATCAGCATGTACTGCCTTTTGCTTTGCTCAGCTGTCTGAAGGTGTAATTTACATGCAACTACAACTGCATGCACAAATGTAACCGCCACTACATCTGGGCATAAAACATTCTCATCACCTGCAACATTTTCTTCTGCCCCTCTACACATCGTGTTCCCTGCCCCAGCCCAAGACAACCACTGATTTTCTTTGTTACTATAGATTAGTTTTCTCTTTTCTAGAATTTTATGCAAACAAAAATATGGGGAAAAAAGAAAATACGGAGTATGTACTCTTATTAGAGTCTGGATTTTTTCACTCAGCATATGGATTAAAGACTCATTCATATTGTTTCATAAATATTTGTTCTGTTTTATTGCTGAGAGGATTGCATTGTTTTTTTAAATTATTTTTCTAAATTTGGTATTATTTTCAAATGAATGTCTACAATATTACTTGCTTATTCATTCACCTGTTGATGAACATTTGGGTTGTTTTCAGGTTTTGGCTCTTATGAATATTTGTGTAAAAGTCTTTGTGTGGACATCGAGGTCTGTCCAGAAGGTATCGAGCCATGTACTATGAAAAATTGAGACATTTATTGAAAAAGATACAAGATACAAGAAACATTGTACACAGGACAATGATGCCTCAATCCCCTTCCAAGTAGGCACCTTGGGACCTCACACAGTTCTCCCAGTTGCCATCTGTTGTCCCATTGTATTTTCCTGAATCTCATCCATTGTCTGAAATCTTTTTCCTTTTAAAGATGATTTTAGTTTTGAGGAAAGCCAGAAGTCACAGGGTGCAAAAGGGCTATAGAGGGACTGATTCACCTGGGTAATTTAATGTTTTGCCAAAAAAATCTGCACAAGACATGATATGTGAGCAGGACATTGTCATGATGAAGCTGCCAGTCACCAGTTGCCCATAGCTGTGGCCTTCTGAATCATCTGAATAGTTTCCACAAAGAAACAATAAAGCTTAATGTTAAATTTGATGAAGATTCATTGCTCTACTCGCTCAGTCATTTTGAATGCAATAGCCACACAGGACACATGTTCACTCAATGGCATCTACCGCCCCCACTGGCTAATACAGTGAAGTCGTCACTGTTCACACATGTGCATCCCAGTCCACTCTCCTTGGCTGCCAGGTTACATCAGTGTGGTACAGACCATTCTTGTTATATTAACAATGGCTGGACTTTTTCCAGACAGACCTTTTATATTTTAATTTCTTTTGGATAAATACCTAAGAGTAGAATTGCTTGGTTGAATAATGTGGGTCTCCTACTTTCACACAATTTTCCAAACTGTTTTCCAAAGTGTTTATCCCATATCAGATTCCCATCAGCCATGTGTAAGTTCCAGTTGTTCTTTCTTTCTCTAACACTTGGTTATTCTAAGTCCTTTGCATTTCTTTATTGTAAATGGTATTGCTTTTTATTTCACTTTCCAATTATCAACTGTATAAAAATACAGTTGATTTTTCTATGTTGACTTTACTAAACCTGCTTATTAGTTCTAGGAAATTTTGTAGATTCTACGGGCATTCTGTGTACATGATCATGTTATCTGTAAAAAATGACAGTTTTATATCTTCCTTTTAAACTTCTATGCACTTTTTGTCTTTATTACACTCATTCGGATTTCCAGTGCAATGTTGAACAGCAGTATGGAAGAACAAACACCCTTACTTTGTTCTTAATCTTAGATAGAAAGCTTTCAGCCCTTGAATATTAACTATGACATAATTGGAATATACTTTATGGTTGCAATTTACCAGGTTGAGAAAGTAAGTCCCCTTCTATTTCTACTTTGCTGAGAATTCTTATCATGAATGGACATTGATTTTTGTCAACTATTCTTTCTGAATCTAATGAGATGATCATAAGATTTGTCTCCTTTCTACTTTTAATGTGGTGAAATGCATTCATTGATTTTTTTATTTAAAGTCAACCTTGCATTACTGAGTGAAACTATACTTCGACATGATGTATTATTCTTCTAATATATTGCAAAGTATGTTTGCTAATAGTTTGTTAAGGATATTTGCATCTACTTTCACAAGGGATATTGGTTTGTAATTTCTTTTCTCATAACGTCTTTGCATAGTTTTGGTAATAGGATAATGCTCAACTCATAACATGATATGGAAAATGTTCCCTAGTCCTTTTGTCTTAAAATAGCTGTGTATCATTGTCATTTTTAAATGTGTTTGATACAATTTTTAAGTGAAGGTATTTGGGCCTAGAATTTTCTTTGTGAAAGAATAATTACAAATCCAATTTCTAATGAATATAGAACTACATGTTCAGATTTTCTATGCTTTTTTTGTGTCAGTTTTGATGGCTTGTCCTTTTTTCAGTTCTAGAATTTCCATTTGGCTCATTTTTAGTTTCCTTTTATTTTTTATTTTTTTTGCTAAGATTCTTCACCTCTTCATTCCTTATTGGTGCATTTTCCATTTTGAACATACTTATAATAGCCCCTCTGAAGTTCCTTCCTACCACCTCCAACTTCTGATCACCTTGGGGTTGGTTTGTTTTGATTCCTTTTTGTCTTGTTTATGGGTCATATTTTTCAATTTCCCCACATAACTAGTAATTTTTAATTTTATACTGGACATTTTGGAAGAGGAATTCTGCTATCTTCTTCCAAAGAGTGATGGATTTTGTTTTAACAGCCAGTTAGCTTGTCTGGATTCAAACTCTAAATTCTATTGCCACTATGATGGGTAGCAGCTAAGCTAAGGCTTCCAACTGCTGCTTCTGCTAGGCCCCTTACATCTCTCCACACAACACATGTAGCTCGGTGATTAGTCAAAGTTTTGTGTGGAGGTTATAAACAGATTTTGGAGTTCCTCTGAAGTGGCATCCACTTTTCCATGATTTGAGCCATCATTTTTCATTCTTGCAGCCTTATTTTCACCTCTGGCTTCACAGGCCAGTAAAAATTCAGCTCTCTGCTTGAGTTCTAGCTGTCCTTCATGGCATGGAATGGGGCTGCATCCAGGTGGAAAGGTGCAGAAAGGTCCACTCATCCACCGCAGTCACCGCTTTCAAGGTTGACCCTCTCAAAGGGACCCTTTTGATGCTCCTTCAAAGTTGTTCAGTATATTTTTCCCCAATTTATATGTGTTAACCATGGGAGTGATAATATTATATAAGTTTTCTTACCACTAACAGGATAGGAACTTCTGTTTTCTTGGGGACATTAAAAAAGAAAAAAGATATCTCCCAGACAGAAAAAACTAGCTGAGTTCAACACCACTAAACCAGTATTACAAGAAAAGTTAAAGATACTTCTTTAAGAAGAATAAAGAAAAAATAAAATATAAATATGAATAATGAAATGGCAATAAGTACATAACTATCAATAATCTCTTCAAATGTAAATTGATTAAATGTTCAATCAAAAGACACAGCATAGCTCAGTGAATAAGAAAAAGATCCATACACTGTGTACAAGAGACCCACTTCAAATTGAAGACACACACACTGAAAGTAAAGGGATGGAAAAAATATTTCATGCAAATGGAAAGCAAAAAAAGGTGGGGTAGCAATGCTTATATCAGACAAAGTAAACTTTGAAACAAAGACTATAATATGAGACAAAGAAGGGCATTATGTAATGATTAAGGGATCAATCCAACAAGAGAATATAATCTTTGTAAACATTTAAGTGCCCAACATAGGAGCACCTAAACATACAAAGCAAATCTTGAGGGACATAAAAGGAGAGATCAACAGTAATACAGTCATAGGAGAGGATTTTAACACCCCATTGACATCAATGGATAGATCTTCCAGACAGAAAATCAACAAAGAAACAGCAGCCTTAAATGACACGTTACACCAGATGGCTTTAATTAACATTTTTTTGAACATTTTACTCAAAATCAGCAGAATATACATTCTTTTCAAGTGCACTTTTCTGATAAATATCCTAAAGCAAGGAAAATAAAAAAAAAAGAACAAATGGCACTACATCAAACTAAAAAGGTTTTGCATAGCAAAGAAAAAAAATCAACAAAACAAAAAGACAACTTACTGACTGGCAGAAGATATTTGTTAATGATACATTCAATAAGGGGCTAATAACCAAAACTTATAAATTCATACAACTCAACACCAAAACAACTAATAATCCAAATGAAAAATGAGTAGAGGACCTGAATAGACAATTCTTCAAAAAGGACATATGGATGGGCAAGAGACAGATAAAAAAATGTTCAATGTCACTAATCACCAAAGCAAAACTACAAAGGCTATAAGAGACAAAGAAGACATCACCTCATACCTGTCAGAATGGCTAACATCTATAAATCAAAATACAAGTGTTGGTGAGAACGTGGAGAAAAGGAACCCCTCATGCACTGTTGGTGGGAATGCAGATTGGTGCAGCCACTATGGAAAACAGTATGAAGGTTCCTCAAAAAATTAAAAATAGAGCTAGCTCACCCTGTCTAGGTGACTCATTTGGTTGGGGCATCATCCCAAACACCAAAAGGTTGCAGATTCGATTTCCAGTCAGGGCACATACCTAGGTTGTGGCCTCAGTCCCTGGTCAGGGCGCATATGGGAGGCAAACATTTGATGTTCTTTCCATGTCCCCCCTTTTTCTCTCTAAAATCAATAAATACATTCTCGGGTAAAGATAAAAAAAATAGAACTACCACATGACACAGCAATTCCACTTTTGGGTATTTATCCAGAGAATTTCAAAATACTAATTCAAAAAGATATATACACCACTACGCTTATTGCAGCATTATTTACAATAGCCAAGAGATGGAAGGAACTTAAGTCTCCATCAATAGATGAGTGGGCAAAGAAGGTGTGATGCATATACAATGGAATATGACTCAGTCATTTAAACACAGAATGAAATCTTACCATTTGCAAAAACATGGCTGGAAATAAAGAGTATTACACTAAGTGAAATAAGCCAGAGGAAGACAAGTAACATGTTATTTCTATTTCACTTATATGTGGAATCTGAAGAACAAAATAAACACACAAAATTGAAACAGACTCATAGATACAGAAAACGGAATGATGGTTGCCAGAGGGGAGGGAGATTAGGGGTCTGGGCAGAAAAAGTGAAGGCATTAAGAAGCACAAATTGGCAGTTACAAAATAGTCACAGGGATGTAAACTACAGCATATTACAATAATATCATAATAATTATATATGGTGCTAGGTGGGTAGTAGACATATGGGGAATGGATCACTCCATAAATTATACAGATGTTTAAACACTATCCTGTGCACCTGAAACCAATGTAAAGTAATATTGAATGTTAACTGTAACTGAAAAAGAAAAAGAAGAAAATGACACTATTACCACCATCATCTCTCCAGAATTCCCAGAGAATATTTTTAATGGAACAAACTTTACATTCACATACTCTTTTTTTATTGTTGTTCAAGTACAGTTGTCTTCATTCCCCCCCGCACTGCCCCCATCCCAGCCACCCCCCCCTTGATCCTACCCCTTTTTGGTTTTGTCCATGTGTCCTTTATACATGTTCCTGAAAACCCTTCCCCCTTCCTCACTTCCCCTCATTAGTCCCTCCCACCTCCCCTCTGGTTACCGTCAGTTTGTTCTTAATTTCCAAGTCTCTGGTTATATTTTGCTTGCTATTTGTTTTGTTGATTAGGTTCCACTTACAGGTGAGATCATATGGTATTTGTTTTTCACCACCTGGCTTATTTCACTCAGCATAATGCTCTCCAGGTCCATCCATGCTGTTGCAAAGGATAGGAGCTCCTTCTTTCTTTCTGCTGCATAGTATTCCATCATGTAAATGTACATTTACATACTCTTAAGATGTCTGTTTTCTTTCACCTAAAGCCCAATGGTATCCAATTAAGTTTAAGTATAAAAAATAAATACCAGCAGATAAATCATCCATAGGATACATTTAAAATACAATTTAAACCTAGAGTAAAATATTCTTGATTGGACCTCAAATGACTTACATGGTTTAGTTTTGTAAGCCACTCCAGTGTCATCTCTTATCATTCTCTGCCTAGTTTATTATCTTCAGCTACCCTAGCTTTGTGCTCTTCCTAAATACTGGAGCACCTGCTGTTCCTAACATCTGGAGCCCTTCCCTCAGATAATTACATGGTTGGTCCTTCTGACCATTCAGGTCTCTGATCACATATCACCTGCTCAGAGAGACCTTTTCTGATTAACCTATGAGAAAGAGAAAACCCTCTACCCACCCCAATTAGGTTCTATCATCTGACTCTGCTTTACTTTCTTTAGACCACTAATCACTATCTCAAATCACTCATCCGACGTCTGGTTCATTGTCTGGATCCTCACTAGAAGGTAAGTGTCGAGAGGACAGACTCTTTCCCTGCCTTATTTGCCAAAGTAGCCAATTGTCTTGCATAGTTGTCTGACAGAGTAGGTTTAATAAATAATAAATAAATGAAGAATGACATGAGAGGTATTGAGAAAATCCAACTTCCCCCATGAAACATATGTGGCAATAAAAGAAATTAATTTAAAATATTTATGCAGTAGGTAGATATACTTTGCTTCCCCATACAACCAGAAGAAGGACAATGACAAATTCAAAAACAAAAAAAACAGAACTGCCAGAAAATCAAACTGTAGGGAAGTCTGACAACCAAGGAGTTAAAGAAGAAATATTCATCCAGACTGGTAGGAGGGGTGGAAATAGGCAGCCAGGGTGGAGAGGACTTGCAACAAGGTGGCAGATGGTAGAGCAGGTGGTCCCACATTTGAATGCAGATAAACTGGAACAACTGGGGAGTGAGACAGACCATGCAACTGAGGGTTCCAGCATGGGGAAATAAAGCCTCAAAATCTCTGACTGAAAAAACCTATAGGGGTTGAGGCAGCAGGAGAAACTCCCAGGCTCATAGGAGAGTTCATTGGAGAGACCCACAGGTTCCTAGAATGTATACAAGCCCACCCACCTAGGAATCAGCATCAGAAGGGCCCCCAATTTGCTTGTGGGTAGTGGCAGAAGTAATTGAAAGTTGAGTAAGTGGCATTGTTCCCTCTCAAGACCCCTTCCCTACACACAGCTCCACAACACAGTGAAGTGAGTGGCCCGCCCTGGCAAACACCTAAGGCTTAGAATGTATCAGGCCTGCTGAGACAAATATATATATATATATATTCCAAATGAAAGAATAGATCACAGCTCTAAAAATAGAACTAAGTGATGAAGAGATAGCCAACCTATCAAATACAGAGTTCAAAACACTGGTAATCAGGATGCTCACAGAAATGGTTAAGTGTGGTCTGAAAATAGAGGAAGAAGTGAAGGCTGTGTGTGTTGTGACTGCTTAAGGCCAAGAAGGTTCACATAACTAGGGCAGATAGAAGAATACGCATGGAGCTGTTGAAATGTCTGACATGCCTTTATTCAAGGGTGGGCGAGCCACCCATGCAGCAAGCTATGTGTCCCCCTGCATGTCTCTGCATGGCACACTGCATGTCATCTGTCCCCTTCAGTGGCACATGTCATAGCACCCAGCGGGGAGTCCCTACCTTCTTAAGTACTAGAGACAAACAAAGCCAGAAGAGTGCCAACAGATCCTACACAACAGAGCTTCATACTACACATGGGAGCCCACTCAAGGCTATGAGGACAGTTTATCAAACACAGTCTCAAGGCTATGAGAACACTACGTATCAGGCCCATTGAAGGTTATTGGACAACTGTTTCCCTTAGTTACCAAGACACCTGGGTTAGGTAGCCAGATTGCCCATTTAACCTACACTATGAAAAGTGAAATGAAGGAAAATGTACATGGAACCAACAGTGATAGGAAGGAAACTGGGACTCAAATCAATGATTTGGACCAGAAGGAAGAAATAAAGATTCAACCAGAACAGAATGAATCAACAAGAATTCAAAAAAATGAGGAGAGGCTTAGGAACCAATGGGGCAACTTTAAAAGTACCAACATCTGAATCACAGGGATGCCAGAAGGAGAAGAGGAAGAGCAAGACATTGAAAACTTATTTGAAAACATAATGAAGGAGAACTTCCCCATTCTGGTAAAGGAAATACACTTCCAGGAAGTCCAAAAAGTTCAGAGAGTCCCAAAGAAGTTGGACCCAAGGAGGAATACACCAAGACATGTCATAATTGCATTACCCAATGTGTTGCAACTGTTCAAGGCCAGGCAGGTCCATGGTATTCACACAGACAGAATAATATTCATAGAGCTATTGGGATGTCTGGCATGGTTTTATTCATGGGTTGGGGAGCCATGCATGCTGCAAGCTGCATGTCTCCCTATGTGTCACACATTGTGGCCCTTGCTCCCCAGCATGGCACCTGTCCCCTTGCGAGTGTCTCCATCACACCCAGCAGGGGGTCTCTACCTGTTTAAGTACTAGAGGAGAACAAAGCCCGCAAGATGCCAGAATATTACATAACATAACATAATTCTGCGCATGCAAGCCCACTTGATGTTATAAGAACAGTTTATTGGACCCAGTCTCAAGGCTATGAGAACACTATTTATCAGTCCCCTCCAAGGCTATGGGAACACTGCTACCCTTAGTTACCCAGATACCTGGGTGAGGAAGCTAGACTGCCTCCACTTACACTGCACCCAAGATTAAAGATAAGGAGAGAATCTTAAAAGCAGCAAGAGAAAAGGGGACAGTTACCTATAGAGGAGTGCCCATAAGACCATCAGCTGATTTCTCAAAGGAAACCTTATAGGCAAGAAGGGGCTGGCAAGAGGTATTCAAAGTCATAAAAGGCAAGGACCTATATCTAAGACTACTCGGTCTAGTAAAACTATCATTTAGAATGGAAGAGCAGATAAAGTGCTTCCCCAAAATGGTCAAGTTAAAGGAGTTCATCATCACCAAGCCCTTGTTATATGAAATGTTAAAGGGACTTACCTAAGAAAAAGAAGATGACCAAAACATAAACAGTAAAATGACAACAAACTCACAACTATCAACAACTGAACCTAAAAAGAAAACAAACTAAGGAAACAATTAGAACAGGAACAGAATCACAGAAATGGAGATCACATGGAGGGTTATCAGTGGGGAGACAATGGGGGGAGAATGAGGGAAAAGGTTCAGGCAATAAGAAACATAAGATAGACAAGGGAGGTTAAGAATAGTATGGAAAATGGAGAAGCCAAAAAACTTACGTGTACGACCCATGGACATGAACTAAGGGCTGGGGACGGGGGGGCGGTAGTGCAGAAGGGGGCAATGCTGGTGGGAGGGACTGTGCAGGGTTGAGGGGGAAAAGGGGAGAAAAAATGGGACAATTATAATAGCATAATCAAAGAATATATTTAAAAAATTAAAAAATATGCAAAAAGTAAACAGTATTACATAAAAAGTTCCTGGTGTTATTTAAATATAGCCAGTATTTTGTTTTACTTTACTGCAGTGAAACATTACACAACATATTATGAAATCATGTAAATCAACACACTAAATATATAGTCTCTATTTGTATGAAAAAAAAACC
>PVIA01016446.1:0-18890 GCA_004024845.1 Tonatia bakeri | reverse complement strand
TGAACTCTTTTAACTTGGCCTTGTCTGAGAAGCACTTTATCTGCCCTTCCATTCTAAATGAAAGCTTTGCTGGATAGAGCAATCTGGGATGTAGGTCCTTGCTTTTCATGACTTGGAATACTTCTTGCCAGCCCCTTCTTGCCTGTAAGGTCTCTTTTGAGAAATCAGCTGACAGTCTGATGGGAACTCCTTTGTAGGTGACTGTCTCCTTATCTCTTGCTGCCTCTAGGATTCTCTCCTTCATTTTTACCTTGGCTAATGTAATTATGATGTGCCTTGGCGTGTTCCTCCTTGGGTCCAACTTCTTTGGGACTCTCTGAGCTTCCTGGACTTCCTGAAAGAATATTTCCCTTGCCAGATTGGGGAAGTTTTCCTTTAATATCTGTTTAAATAAGTTCTCAATTTGTTGCTTTTCCTCTTCCCCTTCTGGTACCCCTATAATTCAGATGTTGGAACGTTTAAAGGTGTCCTGGAGGTCCCTAAGCCTCTCCTCAGCTTTTTGAATTCTTGTTTCTTCATTCTTTTCTGTTCGGTTGTTCCTTTCTTCCTTCTGGTCCGCTCCATTGATTTGAGTCCCAGTTTTCTGTCCCTCACCATTGGTTCCCTGTGAGTTTTCCTTCATTTCTCTTATTGTAGCCTGCATTTGTTCTTCTAATTTATGTCCAAAGTCTACCAATTCTGTGAGCTTCCTGATCACCAGTGCTTTGAACTGTGCATCGGGTAATTCTGCTATCTCTTGGTCACTTAAAAAAAATGGTTCTGGGGCTTTCAAATATGTTTGAGCCATCTTTTTTATTTTCCTTTGGTTTGGTTGCGGCTGTTTCGTAAGGGCGGGGGAGCCTTAGGTGTTCACCAGGGCGGGGCACCTCAGTCGCTGGGTTATGACGTTTTATGTGGGGGCAGGGTCTGAGAGGGAACAATGGCACCTGCTCTGCTCTCTCTAGGACTTCTGTCCCCTTCTCTGCCTCCCACAAGCAAATTGGGCCCTTCCTGTGCTGGCTCCCAGGCGGTGGGGCTTGTGCACTTTCTCGGACTCTGTGGGCCTCCCCGAGAAGTCTCCTGTGAGGCTGAGTCTCCCAGCCTCAGTTCCCAGACGGGGCTCTTAAGCTTTGAAACGTGGCGGCGCTGCCCGTTTTCGCTGCCCATTTTCTCTTGGTTTGTGCAAACGTGTGGCTGCGGACAGCTAGCTGCCCTGCGTCCCTCACTGGGTCTGCTAGTCGCCTCCCGCGCCCAGGGTCTGCCACCGGTCCGTCTGCTGCCGTCTGCACCCCGCGCGCCTGTGCCTGCCAGCCAGCATTTCTTCCTGCCGGGACCCCTCGACCCCTGTCCGCAGGCCGCCGACTCCGCCCCTCCTTACCAGTCTGGATGTACTGGAGCCCGACTTCTGTTCAATTAATTTCTCTCTGTTCTGGTTGATTCTTGTTTCTCAATTTTTGTTGTCTTTTGTTTTGGTTGCGCGAGGAAGCACAATGTGACTGCCTATCCCAAACTGTACTTTGTATGAGAGGCCCCTGTGCAGATATTGGCTGCTGGGCTTTGCCTTGTTTTTTTTCTTTTGAGCCCAGTTAGCCACGAGGACCCCTTCTCAGTCCTCAGGGTTCACAAATGCAATTATACAGTACACAATGTGTGCAGTTTCTCCTTTTCTTAAAATAAGCAGCAGAAATGTATTGCTCACAGTTCCGGAGGCTAGAAGTCTGAGATCAAGGTGCTGCATGGTGCAGCAAGGGCCATCTTCCAGGTCAAAGATTTCTCTCATGTGCTCACTTGGCAGAAGTGTGTAACATCTCACTTGTATGCAGCTTCTTTTGTTTACCAGAATGTCTGTGAGATTATACAAGGTTGTTTCAAGTATCATCAGGACCTTCCTTTGTATTACTGAGTATTATGCCATTGCCTGGATGTACTACAGTTTGTTTATTGGTCTGTTGATAAACATCTGGGTTGTTTCCAGTTTGGGGCCATCATGCACAAAGTGGCTTTGAACATTCATGTACAGAATTTCATGTGGACATAGGTTGTCATTTATCTTGGGTAATTGCCCAAGAGTGGAATTGCTGAATCTCAGGTGTTTAACTTTATCGGAAACTCTTTTCCATTCTATGCTGTGCCATTCCATGCTCCCACCAGCAACAGATTAAAGTACTGGTTCCTTCATGCCCCCGACATGTAGCACTGTGTGTCTTTTTAGTGTTAGCCATGCTAATAGGTGGGAAGGCAGCCTCTTAGAGGCCACAAAACCACCCAGAGCAGTCAGATTAAAAGTGCAGCTACATTAATGAAAGCATAAGAATAGGGAGGGGTCTTGAAGGCCCCTAGCCTTAGTTATCTCTGAGTTCAGGGAGTTGAGTGGGTCTTGGAGTCCCCACAGTGGGGCTGTGGCAGTTTGCTTCCCCACAATGCTCTTTCTGTTCCACAGCTTGTAGGAGGGGGGAAGCTACAGGCTGTGCCACATGGGAGGGAAGACACAAACAGGAAGACAATTCTTGGAAAACAGTTTGCATCACAAAGGAGAATAGCAGGTAAAATGTGTTTTATAGGAAACCCTCAACACTTTTTTCACCCCCAAATCATTCTCTCTGTCTCTCCCTCTCTCTTTCTCTTTCTTTCTCTCCCCCATGCCACCCCAACACACACCTCCACTAGAGCCACAGGACAGCAATTAGTTCTTTGGAAGGGAAGGAGTGATGTTGATGAGGGGGAGATGAGGAGGAGGCACAAGGAGTTGGTTATCTGCTGCTTGGGGAATTCACAATCATTTGGGTTGGAGTTCAAAATGGATTGGCTAAGGACTTGCCAACTTTTAGACAGCATGTCCTGAGAATATTGTAAATTAAACACTAGAGGATGGGAAATACATCAAAGCATTAAATCCCAACCCCCACCTCAGCATAGCTCCTGGTCTAATTTTCGATGGAAAATAAACAGTGCAGCTCAGAAGTTGGAGATAATATAATGCCACCTGGACCTGGACGCAGAAAGCAGCCGGCATCAAGACTGACAGACTGTGACAGGTTAATCCAGAGGGGCTTACCAGAGGAAGTCAGGAATCTGAAGGAGAGGAGCACCCAGAATTAACCACGAGACAGAAGAAGTATCCCACCATCCAAATAAAAATTCGTGTCTTAAGTTGCTCTTTTGTTTGGTGCTGTTTCTGAGGTCCTTGTTAACCACAGTGCTCCCCTAAATCTTTATCTTGGGGAAATGTTATTCTGCCCCCCAAGATTAGTCTATTTTTAGTATCATAAGGAAACTCCAGGTAATGAAGCAATCTATGCTGGCTACTACAGTGTCGGTCTCTTGCGAGCCACCCAGTAAGGTCTCTGACAACATTATCCTGTAGAGGTCAGACAGGAGAGGAGTAAGGAATGAGGGTTCCCCTGAGATGGCATCACCTGTTCTGTCATCATCTCAGAAAAGAAATGGTTGAAAAGGGGAAGTGGTGTACAGAAGGTTGACCTTAGTCAACCTAGACAGAGGATTTGGATCTAGTTGTCTTGGGCCTAGATGTCTTGGGGCTGGACCATTCTTAAGGGCACCTACCAGGAGTAAGGCTCAAAGTCGGCATATGCTTGTGGAGAAGAGATGTTAGCCAGCCAGGAAATCATCATGGGAGGGACATCAATCTAAAGATTATAAGCCAAATGATCCAGATTCTCAGTTCTCTGTATTTCATCTTTGCCTACCTCCAAAATATTTATTAAAATGTGAGCTTCATGAGGGCAGGGGCACCATCTGTTCTGTTCACACCTGCATGAGCTGTTGGAGATATGCCTGGCACACGCCTCACTAAATATTGTTGAACAGCTGAGTAACAAAGCCCAAATTGAATGCTCAGGCCTTGATTGAGCTCAGCTGCTCAATCATCTGGGTTGTGACCAGAGCAAGGACCCCAAGGGGAAAGTAACCTCTCTGCAGTTTCAAGGTCCAGCTATGTTCACAACTTCTCAGTGCTATTTCGTCTTCCACTGCCAGTCTCTTGGAGCAGTGGGCCTCACCATACTCAACAGTGCCCTTACGTGGCCTCCTTCCATATATAAGCAAGTTTCCAAAAAGGAAAAGCTCCAGGCAGACAGGGAAGGCTGAACTCCCAAACTTCCCCCCAGGAATGTGCCTTCCCACTGAAGTTGACACCTAGAATCCCTGGGCTGCCCCCAGGAAAGATACCCTTTATGATTGGGCCCAGGAAGGACAATAGAACTGAGACAGGCAGACATTTTTAAACTTAGCTTTATTATTTTTGAAGGAGGAACAGAAATATAAGCAGCATAAAATCACACTCATTTCCCAAGCCCAGATTCCAGGAGATAGGCATGCCTGGACACATAGGAGCACCCTTGGTTCCAAACCTGCAGTCTGGGGTCAGATAAGGGAGCTGGAGTTCCAGCCAGTAGCCCCAGCATTGCCTAAGTCCTCCCACTCCCAGCCTGAAACAAGCCAAGACCATCTTCTTCCAAGAGGCAGACCCCATCTCTGTTCCAGGGCCTGTGGGGATGGCACCTCCCAGCTCCCCTTATTCTCTTCTCCATGGTGTGAGGATGTAGTTAGCCTGCGGTTGATTTGCAGGGCAGCTGTGGTTGACAGCCAGCAAATAATAGAGCTCTCTGGGTCTATGTTATCTAATCCACCTACCTCTGGAGCTTCCCTTGGCAACTTGCTCAGGAAGCACCCCTCCCCCCACACCATCTGGAAGTGGTTTTTGAAAAATCTACTCATTATTGTCAAAAAGCAACATGTAGGCTTTTGCAAGAAACAGTTGCAACAGCAGCCCCTAAACTGTAAGTTCCTAGAAGGTAGGGATGTTTACTTTGGACCCCTCTGTATAACCACCACCTGGTACACGATAGGGGCTTAATAAATGATGGAATGAGTGAGAAATTAATAAACTTACAATGAGTTGTCCCAATAATTTCTGCATAACAAATTATTCCAAAATTTAGCAGCTTAACAACCATTATGCTTGCGGTTTCCATGGGTTAGGAATTTGGACAGGGCACAGCACTGATATCTTGTCTCTCTGCTATGATGTCTGGGGTCTCAGTTGAAAAGACGTGAAGGTTTGGGGGCTGGAATCATCTGAAAGCTCCTTCACTCACTTGGGCTAAAATGACTCCAGTTATGGGCTCAGCCAGGACTGTCGATCTGATCACCCACATGTAGTCACTTTATGTGGTTTGGGCTTCCTTACAGCATGGCCAAATCAGGGTAATCGGAGTTCTCACATGACAGCCACTCAGGGCTCAAGGCAGAAGCTACCTGGTCTTTTATGACCCAGTTCTGTCATACCCTTAGTTGAAACTATCATCAGCACATCCAGATTCAAAGGGAGGAGAAACAGATGCCCCCACCCCATTAGAAGGAGTGTTAGAAAACTTTGGGGTCATGTTTTAAAACCACTACTCAGGGTAAAAAAAGCTCTGTGTCCCTTAAGGGTTTTGCATTCATTTCTTCAACAGAATTTACATTGTGCATCTACCATGTGTGAAGCCCTGGGTTGGGTGATGTGTAGAGATTTAGCAGGTGAACAAACTTGACATTAGCTCTACCCTCATGTAGCCTGCATTCCACTAGAGAAAACAGACATTAAATAAACATGCAAACAAATGCATAGTTACAGATCATGATAAGCGCTATTAAGCAGAAGTGCCCTAAGAAAGCACAAGGAGACTTAATGTAGCTGGGAAGTGCCTTGCTTCTCTAGAAGCAAAATCTGATGTGAGGTCTTGAGTGCAAGCAGTTTCTTTAGAAGTGATTACCGGAAGCACCATAGGGCAGTGAAGTCCAGAGAGAGAGCCTGGAAGGAACCTGGAGGATGCATTAATAAGTAGGCTACCACTGCAGGGGAATGGCACTCAGTGCCATGGAACACTTTTGATTGACAGTGTAGAACACCCTCAGATTGTCCCACCCAAAGAAGAAAGCTGGAGCATCTACTCACCAAATCCTAGGAGTCATAATTGGAGTCATTGGTGCAAGCTGCCCTCCCTGTGGGCATACCTTGGCAAAAGGCTCAAGTGCTGGTGAATGAGCCCTTTCTTGGTGCCAGAGCCAACCCCTTGGGGAGAAACACCAAGGTACCTGCCCCAGGGGTCAGGGTGGCTCTCCTTGAGCAAGCCATCTTCTCAAAGAAGTTCAAGGGCCCAAAACACAGAATTTATAAGTAGTGTATTTGTGTTGTATGTGGATTTCCACAAAACACCACACCTATGCCAGCACTTAACATGGGGCCTTAGATAGTAATGCATTTTTGGTTTTCCTCTTAATGCCTATGGGTTTGCAATGACTGTCCACACAGACCACCCTGCCCCACCCACCCTTCCCCTGTGTGTCTAATAGAAAACATTGTCAAAATTTCCCATAGGCAGGCAAGGTAGAGCTGTTTGTGCCCAGGAGAGTGTTTCTCCTTTGTGTAACATTAACTGCCAAGAGTTGTGAAAGCCACACCCCGCAACTCTGACCTCAACTGAGTTTAGCAGCAGAGAGGCTGGCCTACCTTAAGTTGCCAGAAAGCAACTTATGGGGGGCTCATTCATGGTCAGTCAATTCCCCAAGAGGCACCCTTGTTGAGGGGTGATCATATTAGCCAGAGACCATGTTCTTCAAAGGTGCATGGTTCACTGCCAAGGCTGGCAGGTGGCTCTCTGGCTCTGGACCCCTTAATGAGATTCTAAGAGTACACACACAGTTCCTCTGCAAAACTTTACCACACTAGGAACCACTGAGTTGCAGGGCTGATGAGAACTGGGGGTGACACTATAAAACCATTACTTAATAAGCAAGAGCAATTGGAGGAAAAATAAGTGAGCAACTGAAAGAAGTACTTTTACTAAGACAATATAATACTCTATTTTCAAATAGCTAAATATAACTTTTGTAAAAATTTCAAAGAGCATTTGTCTTAACGACCCTTTAAAGACATCCTTTTTCAATTCAGCTGTCACTGAATATCAAGTATATGAGTATGCCATGCCCTGTGTTAAACAGTTTTTAAAGTTAAAAATAATAATAATGACTGCAGCAGTAGTGAAAGTGCTTGGCAGAGTGGAAAACTGAAGTCAGGAACCAGCCCTCAGCCACTAGTCAATACGTTTCCTTGCTGTGAGCTACCTTTGCCTGCTGCTTACCTGTGGACCATGAAGCAGCCCATCCCCATGTGTTGCCTGGGTCACAGGCTTCCTGAGGACAGTCAAACTGTGTGTGTGTGTGTGTGTGTGTGTGTGTGTGTGAGAGAGAGAGAGAGAGAGAGAATGAGAGAGAAAGAGATGTGCGGGTGGGGAGAAAGAGGAGAGGAAGGGGGAAAGGGAGAAAAACATGAAATGAAGGAAGGGAGGAAGAGGGGGGAGGGAGGGGAGGACAGGGGAGAAGGGAGAGGAGAAAGAAAAGGGGGGAGATGGGGAGAGGGATGAGGAAGATGGGGAGGATAAGGGAAAAGGGAGGAAGAAAGGGAAAAAGGGAGGGAGGGGAAAGGAGAAGGGGGAGGGGAGGGGAAAGGATTCTGCTGGGATGGAAAAGCCAAGAAGTCAAATTCCTGACCCAGTGATAAATAGAATCCCAGCTGCGCCAAGAGCAGAGCAGTGGTAAAACCATTCACACTTGGAATTCCTCACAGTGGAAAATAAACTCATCGTTCCTGGTGAATGGAAAGTTAGGGGAGATAATGTCCAAAACCCAGACCCCCACATCTCCTGTTCCTGGTATACGGCACAGAGCCTTGGTGGGTGGAAAAAGGGGGTTGGAGGCCTGCACAATGATACAACCCTGAAAGCCTTCAGGCCAAGTTGCTAGAGTCCAGAGAGGCAGAGAAAAGAAGTGGGAAGGATGTAGAAGCTGGAAATCAGGATGGGAAAGAGCAAGGCAGCCTGGGCCGGGGAGGGGTGAGGAGCTGAGACATACCCAAAGAGGTCCAGTGGGTAGAAGGACCTGCAGAAGAGACCCTGCAAGTCTGGGATGAGAAGGTGGAATGGGAAAAAAACGCTGCTAGGCTAAGGGAATCAAAAATAAAACCCAGGGCATGGGTTTTGAAGCATTTTCGGCAGCAAGTCTCAGAAGCCTTGTCTATGTGGTGGACAAAGACTAACTATTGCTGGAATCCTGGTTCTGAGCCACCAGCCTCCCATGCCCAGTGTCTGGGTGCCCCCAGAGGTTAGGCTTGGCCAGAAGTAGCTCAGGCTTCCGAATCCTCCTCATCCAGTGAAACTCCTCTCTGGTGTGAAAGGAAGGCTTGGGTAGCACAATTCCTCCTGACTGCAACTGCCTTCCTCTTCCCAGACATTAGTCCCACCCACACAGGGATGCTGGTGGGGGGGGGAGGATGGACCCCTCAGGTCCTTTTCACTGATTGCAAGCACACTCACTCCTTCTGACAGCCTGCACCTATGATGCTGCTTAGAGGCACATTCCCACCCCACTGGGGCTACTGAAGCAACTCACCCTCAGAAAGCTAAAAGTGACTGGAAGTTTCTAGCCCCACTTCTAGGATAGCTCTAAACTGTTGACATCACCCTGCTAAGCAGTAAGACAACTCAGCTTTCTTATCTAGAGTCAGTATGACTTACCTTCCAGAGCCACCCCTACATTGGGGTCAGGCTGAAACTACCCTCTGCAGCAGGACTTTGCCTGAAATTGGTTTCTTCCCCTTCAGAGTCCTGCTTCCACCATCACCTTAGAGGTGCTTCCTGGAAGCACTTCTGTATGAAAACACTTCCACACAAATTCTGTCACTCTGCTTCAGGGGAGACGGAAGTCATAGAGCCAGAGAGCTGGGCAATAAGAACAGTGATTATGGGTAGACACATTACAGACGGCCCCTCATCTAGTCTTCAGAAATGAGACAGCCACACTGGTATGAGTGCATTGCATAGACGAGAAGCGGAAGTGCAGCGATCAGAAGGGACTTGCCCAGGATGGTGAGCAGAGCAGCTTAGATTAAACCCAGCTGCTGCTAGCTCCAAAGCCAGGATTTAGTCCTTGACATCCTACTGAAATGAGATGGGGGCTACAGTCTCTCCTGTGGGGAGCCTTGCCACTTCTGAAAGGAGCTAATATCTGCAGGGCTGAAAACTAGGGGCAATCTGGGGTTAGCCAGGCACTTAGGTGGCATGAACAAGGAGAGAGCAAAGGCTCCATTCAAGCCCTGTTTAGCAACTGATGCCTCTGCACTCACTGCCTCACCCAGAGCCAATTCCCCAAAGCCCTGCTGCATTTGCCAAGCACCCAGAGGCCTTCAGTTAGGGGCCCACTGATTAATCAAACTCCCCAATCTTCGTGTGTTTTTTAAGACAAACACCAAAAGCCAGCACTTACTAAGAAGAGCCCAGAAGCTATCAAAAAAAAAAAAAAAAGAAAGAAAGAAAGAAAAGAAACACTCTATGAATAAATGTTCAGGGTTCTATCCAAAGACACCCACAGTAACTGATGACTCATCAGATGACCAGCTGTCACCACAGAGTGCTATATATAGAAGGGGAAAGCCAAAGGGGTACCTGGAACCTAAGGCAAGGGGGAGGAGCATGCACCTAGGAGGCGAAGCCCAGCTCAGGGGCAGGCCTAGAACACGTGGAACTGCACCCTCAGCTCCTTCAAATAATGGAATCTGGGTCTGGATTGCCTCAGCATGGAATGTTGCTCAAACTGGAAACAGGCAGCAACAGAGCCAGATGCAGGCTATGCCAGGGCAGTGATGACGATTACTGCTAATAACGGTAATGTGAGAATAATGGCTCAGAGAACTTCCAGCACATCACCTCATGTTCTTCTCATCATACGTACATATGGACAACTTACTAACATTGCTGCCATTTAGTTATCCCAAACTGAGGTGCCAGACCTCAGAGTTACAGTTAGGCCAGGCCTGTGTTGTCCAATACAGTAGCCACTAGCCATGTGTGGCTATTGAGCACTTGAAATGTGGCCAGTCAAAATTCAGACGTGCTGTATGCACAAAATACAAACTGGATTTTGAAGACTTAGTTCCACAAAGAAAATCTAAAATATGTCATTAATAATTTTTTCTTGATTACATGTTGAAATGATAATATTTTGAAAAAATGGGTTAAATAAGATATATTTAAAAATTAATTTCACCTGGGTTTTTTTTTTACCTTTTTAATGTGGCTACTGGAACATTTCAAATGACATATGTGGCTCACATTTGTGGCTTGCATTATATTTATATTGGACAGTACTGGGTTACAGGCTAGAGGCCAGAACCTTCAAGAAATCCTGGCTATGCCCTCTCCTGATAAATAAAGCCTGCTTCCTGGTTCAAGGCTAAGAGAGGCCATGGTTGATTTCCAGACAGTGCCAATGGCTAACTGCAGCTCCACATACCAGTCACAGAAGGCCCAGGTAACACACAGAAGCCCCTGAGTATTTATGAACCTTAAACTTGCCCCTTGCTCCTCATATCTTCTGGAAATTCACAGCCTTCTTGGAAATGATGATGAATCCTCTCCAGCCCTGTTTTCTCCCTTCCTCACTTAACCCCCCAAGAGAGTTAGATGCTGTGAGATTGCAAAAAGAGATGGTAAAATAAGGCCACTTCACAAAGGATGCAACCCTTTCCCTCGCATATGCAAACAGCAGAGTCAGTCAAAGAAAAGAAGAGAAATGAGAAACAGAACGAGAAATGCAGATAAGAAATGTCTCCAGACAATTCACACTAAGAGGGGGAAACTGTATCTTGGAGACAGACACACAAATGTCACACGTTCTGCCCACTGAGACCTGGGAGGAGGCTCAGAAGGGGGGCATGTATAAGTGTGCATGTGCACCTCATGTGTGCATGTTGAACATGAGAGAGCACCAGAGAGGTTCAAGAACAGGTTCAAGAAAGAGGCAGACAGATGGAAACAGAACAGGGAAGAAAGAAGCACAGAAGACAAAGTCAAATGGAGGTGCAGGAATGGGGTGCATGTATATGCATGGTGGGGGAAGAGTTGACAGCCTCCTTCTGTGGTAAGGGCTGCTCTTTCCTTCTGTGTCAGTTTAAATTATTCACATCAGGACAATGGAAAGAATATAGCAAAATAAAAAAATGCATCGGGGCCAGGCCTGGATTCATGTGTGGTGAAAACAGCCCTGGGAGGAGGAAGGACTGCCCCACACCCAGGAGTGGGCTGGGCTTCAGGTGTTTTATTGGGGGGGGGCGGCACTTTTCTGCTGGTTAAGTACCTGCACTGTTGACAGAGCCAGGGCTGAACCGAACACCCTCAAGGGCCAGGCCAGGAGTTTTCAGAAGCTTCATGAGGAACCAGGGTCTCCAGTCAGGCAAGGCCTGATGATCATCCACATTGCACAACTCCTTTGGGGCCAGGCAGGGGCTGTCCTGCTGCCTGCCACCTCCTCCTGCCCTTAGACTGGCTGACACTGCACCAACCTTCTGCCTACCCCGAGCTAACAAGTTACTGGTGAATCCAGAGTCCCTAGGTCACAGGTGGCAAACACAAGGCAGCCCTCCACCTTGTTTCATCCAGCCTAGCACCTTGTTTCTACCTGGCCACAGCGCTGAGCTCCTTGCCCCTAGTTAAGGAGTAGTTACATTTATACAGTCCTAAAATTACATTCACTTGTTTGAAGGGAACTGCAAGGCTGATGTGGCCCCCAGTGAAAATGAGTTTAACACCCCTGCCCTAAGTGATCCTCAAATCCAATCAAAGCAGCTTTATATGCTGTCAGGCCAAGCTGGGGGACAAGGGCTGCCCCCACTCCAGGGCTCCCACCCCTCCCAGATAATTAAATATCAGAGAGGCCTTTTGGGAGCCCATGCCTACCCTGGTAACCTCACCGGAGAGGGCTTCCCTAAAGGGGATACAGGACAAATGTGTCTGCTCAGGCTATCATAACAATGCACCACAGGATATTTAAGACTGGGTGGCTTTAAAGAACAGAAATTTATTTCTCTCAGTTCTGGAGGTTGGAAGTACAAGATCAACGTGTTAGCAGGATTGGTTTCTTCTGAGGCCTCTCTCCTTGGCTTGCAGATGGCCACTTCTTGCTGTGTCCTCACATGGCCTTTCTTCTGTGTCCCGCATGCTCCTGGTGTTTCTCTGCGTGTTCAAATTTCTTGCTCTCATGAAGATAGCAGCCAGATTGGATTAGAGTCCAACCCAATGGCCTCAGTTTAATTTACTCACCTCTTTAAAGGTCCTGTCTCCAAATTCAGTCACATTCTGTGGTACAGGGAGTTGAGACTTTTACCATTGGAATTTAGGGAAACACAATTCAGCCTACAATAATAAAGAACAAAGAAAGACAAGGCCAAACCTGCACAAGGACTGGGGCAGGGTTGGGTCCAGTTCAAGGTGGACCCCTCTGTATCCCTGCCTGAGCTTAGGGCTACCTCCATGTACATTTGTAAAAGCTAAAGGCAACAATTCTTTGGGACAAAGGGTTTAGGGGAGTCTTCTCATGGGTGATAGTTACTGTCTTCCCTGGAACCAGGAATTGTATCTCCAACCCCAGTTTAGCACCTGGCTCCTTGCAGGCAAACTATGATAGTGACAGAACACAAGCTATTTGGCAAGGCTCTAGGTCCCTACTCGTTTAGCATCTTGTCATTAATGGAATTGACTCCAGAAGAATTTGGGCTGAATTCACAGGGGCCCTTTCAAGGTGAAGAAGAAAAAGGAGAATGAAAAAGAGAAGGAGAAGAAGAAAAGAAAAAAAAGAAAAGCACTGTGCAGATTGCATTTTTGAAGATGGCCACAGCAATATCTCCCATGTCACATGCCCTTCTTACAATTTCTTGTCACTTTTCCTATCAAGAGCGGAAGTCTATGTTCTCTCCCCTTGAATCTGGGTGGATTTGTGATGATGATGGATGTGTCACTATGTGACTTCCAAGGCTTTCTCACTTGAGATACTTACTCTGAGAAATTGGCCACCATGCTGTGGAAAAGCTCAGACTCCTCAGAGAGGCCTCAAGGAGATGTTCCAGCTGACAGCCCCAGCTGAGATCCCAGGTAAGAGCCAGAATTGATGGCCAGGCATGTGAGTGAGGAAGGAAGCTTTCAGTGGGACTTCAGCCTCCAGCATTTTCTAAGTGACAATGAGAGAGAGAGGGAGAAGAAGGAGGAGAGGGAGACAGAGAGAGAGACACGGAGACAGAGACAGAGACAGAGGCAGAGAGAAAGAGAACACACACACACAGAGGGAGGAAGGGAAGGGAGAAGAAGGGAGAAAACTGCTTAGCTGAGGGCAGTCAACCCCAGAACAACAGGAGATAATAATAAAATGATAGTTGGGTTTTTTTTTTTAGTCACTAAGTTTTGGAATGATTCAATATGCAACAATAGCTAACCAGAACACAAGCCAAAACACATACACACAGAGTACGCAAAAGTCCCTCTTCACAAGACCTGTTTAGAGACTCCTGGCAGCAAGCCTGAGGGCTCACTACCTAGGCTCTGGGGCCATGTTGCCAGGATCAAATCCCTTTTCCACCACTTCTGAGCTGTACAACCTTGGATGAGTAAATTAATACCTCTGCCTCAGTTTCCTCCTCTCCAAAGAGGGAACTCTACCCAAGTCCTCCAGATGGGATGGAGATGAAGATGAAATGTGATCACCCACATCAAGTGCTCAGAATCACTCCAGGCATGAAGTACACACTCAATAACTGCTTGCTGTGATGATATTAGTCAACATCTTCCTTTCTGCTTCCTAACAGGTGGGCTGAGAAACATGCCATTTCTGGCAGACACTCTGCTGACCATCATTTTCCATCTGAGGTCACCAGCTCTGCTCCACACTTACTTGTTTTGTAAAAATATCAGCAGCTGGGGCCCAGTACCTTCCCCCAGGTCTTGTGGAAAGTCATCTCCCCTCCCCCAACAGTGTTTGAGTTCTGTTCCTTGCCACTGTCATCTGGCTCCTTTGCCTTACAAACCATTGATTAGCAGAAGACAAAACACAGGCTAAGAGTTGAACTCAGTACCTGTTTTTAAAGACCCTTGGCCCAACCCAACCACAGAGCTGTGGGACACAAGATGGGCTGGCAGTAGAGGACGGGTTGACTGGGCTTGAAAAAGCCTCTTGCCTGTCATTTAGTGTGGTGACTGAAAGTTGCAGCCCTGAAATACCTGGTTCCACCTACATACTGCTAGAGGATGGCACCAACTTCCCAGAGGTGGCTGCCATAGCTTGCAGTGATCAGTAGCAAGGGACTCTTTCTGTCCCTCATGTTTCTCTCTTTTGTTTTTTAGGATTTTAAATATTATTTTCAGAGATAGGGTAAGGGAGAAAGAGAAAGAAAGAAACATCAATCAGTTGCCTCTCTCAAGCCCCCAACTGGGGGCCTAGCCCACAACCCAGGCATGTGCCCTAACTGGAAATCAAACTGGTGACCTTTTGGTTCACAGGCTGACAGTCAAACCACTGAACCACGCCAGCCAAGGCTCTCCCATGCTTCTCTGACTTTCCAGCTGTCTCACTTGTGTGGGACCAACCTCACAGTGAACCACCAACAGGTCTTTCTCATTCTCCACTGGGGTAACTGTCTTTCCTACCCAGTACCATAACCTTCCCCCATCACACCTCCCTGCAAGTGGCCGCAGGGGGGCCTCAGTGGGTCCTCAGGCATCTCCTTCCCCAGCCTCCTGAGGCCACAGTGTACACAGGCAGGCTTTCGATGAGTTCACCAACTCTCTTACTCCAAATAGAACCTGCCCCAATCCCTTTGGTCACCTTGAAAATGATGCTTAATCCCTAATGAACCAATGGGTTCTTTAGAAAGGACACCCGAACTTCCTTTGTAACTACTAGCTTTGTCAATAGGAGCACTATTGGTATCTGGGCTTAAATAAGTCTATATGATATTGTGTCTTTCCTGCCCACCAAATGCCACTAGCACCTTTCTGACAACTAAACACTAGTAGCACCCCTGTGACAACTAAAAATGCACCTCCATTTCCAAATTCCCCCAAAGTAGCAGAACTGGAGGTGAACTGGAAAGCACTGCTCATCTCCAGATAAAATTCTTCCTATTCCACAACAGTCATGGAGCTGTAACTCTCAAAAGATCAGTTATGCACATTGATCAGCACAATTCCCTCACATCATTTAACCAGAGCTACTGCCACAACATAGCCCCTCCCTTCTCCTCTGTTCACACTCACAGGTGCACACTGTGATCCAGTAGTGCAGAAACTAAGTCCTTAATTCTAGTCCCCGATTAAGGCTCAGATGTGGGTTGCCCCTGGTAGACCACTGTCCACAAAGTGTTTACTGAGAAATCATTTGTATAACTCCAACCTACCCTCCCATCACTGGCATCACTTAAAAAAAATAAGAGCACAATCATGGTTGGAAGAGTTCTATTGGAGCTCTTTGTTCTTCAAGATCTATTCAGTCAAAATTTCCAGTTTAATGCTGAATGCTCTGTTCCTCTCCTTCTGCTGTGAGATTGGTATTGGTACCTTAAAAAGAGGGAAATAGCATCTTCTACAGAAAAAGAAACAGGAATAAGTCATCCTCCCTCTATAGTACCTACTGGATGCATCCTGTTTTCAATATAACATGGGAGTGGTAGCACCTTCCACCTGGCACTCAAGCTACCTTTTTACCAAAACCCATTGCTAGCCTGGCATGAAGTGGCCACAGGTGGATCTACCAGAAGAAACACCTGTCCCAGTAGGGACACAGCTTTGACACACCTGCTGACAATGCCACGTGTCTGTGGATTTAGCTAAAGTAGGTTCAGATATCTTGGGCAGTTTTCCCTCTTGAAACAACAGTTCTTAACATTGGGAGCTTCTTATTGATGTCTTAGACTCCCAGTCTCGTAGTGACAGTCTAGGCCTGAAAGTTCAGGGTGCTTTGGTCTTTGGGGGTCCACTTCGGCAGAGCTGATGAACCTATGACCTCTCTTCTCAGAACAAGACATGCACATATAGATGGTGTGTATCCACACACCTGCACCCACTCACAAAATTTCACACACAACCATG
Organism: Tonatia bakeri; assembly: GCA_004024845.1. Taxonomy (NCBI): domain Eukaryota; kingdom Metazoa; phylum Chordata; class Mammalia; order Chiroptera; family Phyllostomidae; genus Tonatia; species Tonatia bakeri. The sequence continues at coordinate 2,943 of PVIA01016446.1, read as the reverse complement.
AAATATCTTGAAGCCTCTCCACAGGCCATGGATTGAGAACCCAGCTTGAGTTTATCCCAAGAGGGAATCTGCTATAAAAGCAACTCTGGTAACACATACAGACATGTTTCAGTTCTAGCGGGTATGGAAACCATTGACTCTCCAGCAGTTCTCTAGCAAGAGACTTGTAAAGGTGATGACGACTGTAGATAGCTCCAATGCTTTGCAAATACAGCTAAAGATAATAAGAGAAAGCTTCCAGAGCACATTGTCGCTTCTGAACTCACCAAATTTATGTGGACTGTTCAGGAGAGAGGCCATAAAACAAAATGACCTTGACAAACAAAACCCATTGCCCAAAAAGTGAAACAATTTGTGCTGATGGCAGTTCCTGTAGCTAATAATGCTGCATTGCCTTACATTTGTACAATGTTCTGCACGGCTCACATGGCTTTCACAGGCATTACTCCATCAGTCTTGCAACTGCTCCATGAGAAGGTTGGGCCTAAATCCTCTCAAATAAGCAATAGCTGGCTTCAGTGAGCCCTGGGCCCAGCACTAGCAGCAGCAGCTAGCCTAGATTCACAGCTTGGCTTTGCCTGGGAATCTCTAAGCCCAGCACAAGTAGCAGCCATCTCAGATTGCTTTATAGCTCAGGCAGGGTGGCCCCGGGGCAAAACACAGGTGGGGACTGACCTTGGCCTGCACTACCTGGGAAACCCCAGGGCCTGTGCACCCAGTGGACAGCTACAGACCACATCAGGGGACCACCACCCTGCCCCCACACAGCCGATCCTCCACAGAGGGGCAGGAGTTTGTGGTAAGTGGTCACAGCCAATCCTTGCAGCTGCCTAGCCTGGGTAAATTCCTCCCATTCACCTGCCAACAGCATCGAAGTTTCAACTACAAGAGGAGGGTGTACTCAGCCCACACCTCAAGTATCCAGCTTAGGTGATAGGGGAGGCTGTGCCACTGGACCCTGCAGGACACCTACTACATTAGGCCACACTACCAAGACACAGAGTCAAAGCAGCTCTACCTAATACAGAGAAACAAACACAGGGAGGCTGCCAAAATGAGGAGACAAAGAAACATGGACCAAATGAAAGAACAGATCGAAACTCCAGAAAAAGAGATAAAGGAAATGGAGATATGCAATCTATCAGATGCTGAGTTCAAAGCACTGGTTATAAAGATGCTCAAAGAACTTAGTGAGGACATCAACATCATAAAAAAGATCCAGTCAGAAATGAAGGACACACTAATTGAAATAAAGAACAATTTGCAGAGAAACAACAGTAGAGTGGAGGAAGCCAAGAACCAAATCATTGATTTGGAACATAAGAAAGCAAAAAAAAAAACAACCAATCAGAGAAACAAGAAAAAAAATAATCCAAAAAAAATGAGGATAGTATAAGAAGCCTTTTGGACAACTCCAAGAAGTCCAATATTTGCATCACAGGGGTGCCAGAAGGCGAAGAGAAAGAGCAAGAAATTGGAAGTCTATTTCAAAAAATAATGAGAGAAAACTTCCCTAATTTGGTGAAGGAAATAGGCATGCAAGTCCAGGAAGCACAGAGAGGTCCAAACAAGATGGATGCAAAGAGGCCCATTATAAGACACATCATAATTAAAATGCTAATGGTTAAAGATAGAGAGAGAATGTTAAAAGCAGCAAGAGAAAAGAAGTTAGTTACCTGCAGGGGAGTTCCCATAAGACTATCGCCTGATTTCTCAAAAAATGTTTGCAGGCTAGGAGGGATTGGCAAGAAACATTCAAAGTCATGAAAAGCAAGGACTACAGCCAAGATTGCTCTACCCAGCAAAGCTATCATTTAGAACTGAAGGGCAGACAAAGAACTTCCTGGACGAGAAAAAACTAAAGGAGTTCATCATCACCAAACCATTACTGTATGAAATGTTAAAGGGACCTAATTAAGAAAAAGTAGAACTATATCAAAGCTATGAACTATAAAATGGCAAAAAAAATACATATCTTTCAACAATTAAATCTAAAGAACAAACTAAGCAAACAAGAAGAACAGGGACAGAATCATGGATACTGAGAGTGTTTTGATGGTTGCCAGATAAGAGGAGGTGTGGGGGAATGGGTGAAGAGGTGAGGGAATTAAGAAGTACAAATTGGGAGCTTCGGGCCAAGATGGAGGCATAGGTAGTTACACTGTGCCTCCTCGCGCAACCAAAACTAAGGACAACAAAAATTGAGAAACAAGAAACAACCAGAACACAGAGAAATGAACCAAATGGAAGTCTGGCTACCGTACATCCGGACCGGTAAGGAGGGGCGGAGTCGGAGGCCTGCAGAGAGGGGTCGAGGGGTCTCGGCAGGAAAAAGCGGTGCCTGGCAGACGCGGGCGCGCAGGGCACAGATGGCAGTTGGCGAACCCCAGAAGCGCAAGGGCGGCTGACAGACCGGTGGTGGACCCTGGGCGCGGGAGGCAACGAGCAGACCCAGTGCGCCGCAGCCACACGTTCGTGTGCAGACAAACTAAGTGAAAACGGGCAGCAACACAGACCATGCAACACAGGGAACCAGCACCGCCGGGAAACAAAGCCTAAGAGCACCGACTGAAAACACCTGTGGGAGTTGAGGCTGGGAGATTCTCTCAGGCTCACAGGAGGCTCCTCGGGGAAACCCACAGAGTCCGAGAAAGTGCACAGGCCCACCCGCCCAGGAGCCAGCACCAGGGAGGCCCAATTTGCATGTGGGAAGTGGCAGAGGGGACTGGAGTCCTAGAGAGAGCGGAGCAAGTGCCATTGTTCCCTCTCAGACCCCGCCCCCACATACAACATCACAACCCAGGGACTGGGGTACCCCGCCCTGGTGAACGCCTAAGGCTCCGCTGCCCTTATGTAACAGCTGCAACCAGACCAAAGAAAAGTAAAAAATAAAAAACATGGCTCAAACAGAATTGAAAGCCCCAGAACCATTTTTTTTTAAGT
>PVIA01016445.1:0-18890 GCA_004024845.1 Tonatia bakeri | reverse complement strand
ATATTCTTGTCGGGATCTGTGTGGCGTCTCTCCTCTGTCTTGTCCTCCTGGCCCTCCTCTTAGTCCGTCAGTGTCAGAAAAAAAGTGGTAAGTCTCAGGGTCAGGATGGGGTCATGTGGGAAGGCATTTGGGGTGCTGGGAAGACAGCCTCCCTCCTAATGCACACCCCTGACTGTCCTCAGGGCCCCCCAGCAGCAAGAGTGAGGAGCCAAGGCCCCAGGAGAGGTGAGAGCCCCCTGAGGGTGACCATGCACCCTCTCTTCCAGTTCTCTGCTTCCAGGTGCCCCCCATGCTCACCTGTTCTTTCTCCTCAGGCTCAGCCCTACAGTTGACCTCACAGAGAGCCCAGCAGGTAAAGGGACAAGGAGAGGGGACCTCCTGGGAGAAGGGAAATGCACATTCAGTGCCGTTCTGGAAGCAGTGGGGGTGGGAGGGTGTCTGAGAACATTACAGGCTCTTCTGGAGGAGGAGGGTGTGAAATCAGACCCTGTGAATTCTCAGGCACATTGGGCTACAAAGGTCCACCCCCAAGAGCTGACCACTGTTCTCTCCCCTGCAGATGTGGCCACCACAGTGGATGCACTTCCTGAGGAAAATGGAGACATGCACAGCCCAGTGAGTCTTTGTATTTGCCACTGGTTTCTGGGTAACAGAGTACCCCCACTTTAATGGGTTCACAAAATCATCCCAGCATCCTGGGTGAGGATTTGGAAGCAGATGGAATGTTCTGGGTGGTGCTGGCTCAGGGACTCTCATGAGGTTGCTGTGCAGATGACCAGGGCTGTGTCCAGCTGAAGGCCTGACTGGGGCTGCATGGTCTACATGTAGAATGGCACTCCTGCAGGGCTGGGGGTGGGAGGCCTCAGTTCCTCTGCAGGCAGGTGGGCTCCTCCATGGCAGCCGGCTTCCCCAGAGGGTGGGATCCCAGAGGGGATGGGCTGAAGCCACAATGTCTTTTGTGGCCCCTCCTTGGAGGTGACAGGCCCTTACTTGTGCCATGTTCTGTAGGTCACACAGACCAACATGGACTCTGTGTGGAAGGAGGCCACACAATGGAGATTTGGGAGGTGGCATCACAGGGGCCACATGAAAGCTGGCTGCTCAGTCTTTCCTTCCCACAGCCCCCACCCCTCAGCCTCGGTCACACTAACTTAGCCTGAGTCTGTCCCTCAGAGCCCTGATGCAGGAGACCCCCAGGAGGTGACATATGCCCAGCTGGACCAGTGGGCCCTCACACGGAGAGCAGTTGGTACCGAGTCCCCAGAGCTCACGGAGCCCACAGCTGAGTCCAGCATGTACGCAGCCCTCCCCAGACACTGACGTCAGGACCACCTGGCTTCTGCACCTGGAGACACAGGACGCCAGCCGCTCTTGCAAAGTCTGGTAGCGGCCACTTGGAGGACTTCCCTATTAAACCATCGCTTTCTTGAAAGTCATCTACACATTTCTCCTGGAGGCAAGACCTGGAATTTGGGGACCCCTACTCAACATGCAGGAGATTCACTAACCAGGTGGCCCCTCCTACAACCAACCAGCCTGGTGAAACACACTTGTAACTCTTGTTTCCAGAGACCCAGGTACTGGCACCTGGCTGTTTCCAGAGACCCAGCTAATGTTGCCCAGCTGGTTTCACCCCACCCACCTTATGGGGTCAAACTGACTGCCCCATCAGGTTAAAAGGAGTCTATACCCTTAGAACCGCCAGGGGGCGCCAGGGTCTTGTTCAGATTAACTTAGCTTTTTTTTTTTTTTTTTTTTTTTAATAGGAAAAAGAAGAAACTTTCATGCCTGTTACAGGCCTGGTATTTAAAAATGTTATTCTATATTAAAAGACTATTTTAAAAGCTCAACCAAAACTCAGCAAGTCTTTTAAAAGTGCAATTGCTACTTTAGTTCAGTGAAACGTTAGCATATTGAATCTTGGTTCATAGTACCTGGTTCAACCTCCATAGTACCTGCAGTCTTTCCTCTGTCTTGTTTTTAAAAACTAGACACTGAGATACTCATTAAGACGCCCAAGGTCAGCTACCTCTGATGTCAGGAGAGGAAAACATCCCACTAGCCTGGAGGTTTCTGTCCTGGCTCAGAGGGTGGGTGTCCAGCCTTCCTCCTCAATTTTAAACTGTACTGATCTTTCATGTGCCATTTCTACTCAGGGGTGAATCTCCTCCAGGAATTTGCTTTCCAATTCTCTATTTTTATCTTTATTTTCTTGGGGTTCCCTCATGGATTGAATTTCTGTTTTTTCATATCTTTGTTATTTTCCATCTATCAGTGCACTAGTCTGGGCTCTCCAGGGACACAGAACCAGTAGGTTCTGGTATGTACGTTACCTAGGGACACACGAGAGTAAGGATGAATTCAGTAGAGGAACAGGCTCACAGGTCACAGAACCTGCAAGTACCACTGTCTGCCGTCTGCACGCTGGAGACCGAGGAGTCCTGGTGCTATAATTCTGACCACAGACGCCAGGTTCCCTGCAGCACACCGGGACACCGACTGCTGTAGTCACTTCACCCTGAATCCTCAGGTTCACCTCCTGGGTTCTTCCCCAGGGCAGAGCCCGTGGTCTGAACCTTCTGTTTCTTAGAGGTGCTGGGTGGTTGGGGCTTGGGAACATGGAGCACAGGGCAGGTTGAGGTCAAGGATCATAATACACATGGGCCTTGGTGCCAGGAGGGAGGGCACAGTCCCAGAGCCTGATGCTGTTCTTCTTGAGCAGCAGTGACCACAGGACTGGGTGAGCTTTAGGTCTGGAGAGAGCCGTAGGTCTGTGCCCTTGGAGAGGCTGCACCCCAGCCCATCCAGGAGGATGTGACAGCCAGCATTGCAGACATATCCTCTGTCTCTGTCTGACCTCACCTGGCTGATCCAGGACAATGAGGAAGTCCCTTTCCACTGACCCCAGCTCTTCCTGGGAGACTTCCTCCCTGAGCTGTGCCCCTGAGAAGTCTCAGGTCTTTCCCGTCAGGTCCTGATTCTACCCCTCATGGGGCTGGGCCCTTCTGTGTGAGGTCATAATCATGAAACTCCCTGCAGTGAGGGACAGAGGCCAGGAGTCCACCACCTCTCCATACAGTGCCTGTGATCTGTGCCATAAATGACCTAGAGATGCCCACAGCATCCAGCTAGAACTCCAGCCCCCAGACCCATCTGGTTCTTTGCAAAGACAACCTTCCACGAAGCTCTGCCCACAAACTTTTGGGCAACAGGACTGATTCATTAGTGCATTTGCTTCTATAGACTTAGGGGCTTTTAATTTAGAAGTTACTGGAGCCAGCTAGGAGGCAGGTGTGTGCAGAGTGCAGCCCAGGGTCACAGGACACAGAGGGGCACAGAGACAGGGGCATCGTGACTGAGCAGGGTGCCACCTGCCCTTGAAAGCATGAGGGGGATGACTGAGTGTCCTTCCAGTGTGTCACTCTCCTCCTTGTCCCCCCACCCCCGGCCCAGTCATAACATGAAGGCCCCAAGGGAGTTGTATGCTTCACCTTCTGCACGTGGGAAACCGAAGTTTTTGCATAAGTGTGTTGTTGGGAACAGTCAGCCTGTGGGACCAGAAGCCAAGCCAATAAGTTTCCCTGCTTATGCTGTTCATGTGTTTCTCTCTGTATCTAAGTCTCTATCTATGTACCTAAGTATTTATGTGTCTTTGTTACTATCCCTGTATCAAAGTGTCTATGTGTCTTTCTATGTAACCATTGGTCTATGTGTGTATCTATGTAACTTTCCATCTATATGTTTATGTATGTATCCATGTATCTGTATGAATATCTATGTATCTAAGTGTGTATATATCTATCTATGGTACATATGTATCCATGCACCTATCATTTTTCTATCTATCTACCCGTCCTCTACCTCTGTATCTACCTGCCCGTCACCTCTATCTACATATTTATCTATCATCCATGTATCTAGTCTCAGTCTCTAGATCAAACCAAAGTCTCTCTGGACCCAAGGAGTGGACATTAGAGTGGGGCATGGGGGCACCCAGACTAGCTTCCTGTGAGACCATGGAAATGAGCTCATGGCGTGGACCCTGCACACTTCCTGACCTGCAGGGCCCTGTCCTTATCCCCACAGACATGGACAGAGAAGATAGTGAGAGGCTGGTGATGGACCCCAATCTCACAACCCTCCTGGGCCTCAGGGAGTTGGAACACAGGGTCAGAACCCCAGAGACAAAAGGGGTGGCATTCAGGGTGGGGTCCGGTCCCCACCTCAGTCCTGCCTCTAGTCCAGGACCTGTTGGGCCCTGGGAGAGAGTCAGTCATACAGGCCCTGCCCACTCTGGGGCACCTGGGCCTGAGCCTCCAGAGGAGGGACTGGGTCCCCTAACCTGTACTGACCCTGGGAAGGGGCGGGTCCCATAGAGAAAGGCCATGGGATGTCCGGGTGGGAGGTGCCTGGGAACTTGACTGGAACTTGCTACAGAGAAAGGAAGCTGCCCCCTGGGAGTGATGAGGATGAGGGTGGTTTGGAGGTTGCAGTGGAGACAAAGTCTTTCCCTGCAGCACACCAACCTGGATCCCCAGGTAAGGAGACTAAACAGTGGGCATTTTTATCCTTGGGGCTGCCCTTGCCACTGTCTGCCTGTGCTGGGCAATCCACACCCAGGAGAGGACTCATTTTTACACCTCTCATCCTTCCCACCCCAAGGGCCACTCTGACTGGAGTCCTGTGGGTTCCGGGAGGGACTGAACCCCAGTTACAGCCAAGAAGTGTCCCTCCCAAGTCTCTCCTGATGACTGCAAACACCCCTGGGACGTCACACTGATCTCAAGACTCCTCAAAGCCAATAAATGCAAAACTGGACCCTGGTTCTCATCCACTCACACCTGACTCCTCATCAGTCTACTCCTGTTTTCTCTGTGAGGGTCGGGAGTCCAGGACCAGGCAACACAGTCACCCTCAATTCTCCGTATGTCCCTCCTCATGTCCCTCCATCCCAGGTCCCTGCTGATTCCCTCCACGTGTCCTCACATGTCCTCACGTGTACCCACGTCCCTGCTGGGGACTGTGTCCCCAGTCTGAGCTCCCTTACTCCCCCCTCCACAGCAGCTACTGGGGTGCCCAGGGGACTCTCCCTGTCACCATTGCCCTGTTCTGTGCTGCAGGTGAACTTAGAGACAATAGTGACGACTGTCCTTTCCATCCGAAACCCTCAACTGGTTGGACTGCAGCCACATCAGATCCCTGATCAATGAGTCTCCCCTGGCCGTGTCTATCTCCAGCCACCTCCTGCCCTGCTCTGTCTGACCCCTTATCGCCAGACATGTTGGGTTTCTCTCAGTTTCTCTCGTATTTAATTGACAAAGATGTATCAGAGATATTCACACAAGGACAAGAACTGAACACAAAAAGCAGGGAAGTTGGTGGTTTTCCCAGCTGGACACACTCCATGGAACAGTGGCAAAGGGTCTGGGATCTCATCTCTGAGGCATTGTCCCTTCCAGACTCTGCCTTACACAAGTCACCTGTCATGGTGTCGACCTGCCAATAAGAAGATGCAGAAAGTGCTCTTTCCTGTAGAAGCCACCCCACTGCTGCCCTCTGTGGTCAGGGACAGGATTGAGGGGACACAGGAAACAGGGCCCCAAGACCCACAGCAGGTGGTGTGTCCTGAGGAGGAAGTGCTGGCATGTGAGGGCCCCTCCCTCAGAGGAGGCCGTCCCAGAGCCCAGGGCCAAGGGTTGGTGAGGGCCCTGCTGTGTATGGGAAGGTTCAGTGGGGAGTCTGCCAAGTGCTGACCCATCAAGGGGCTGGCTGGCTGGGGAGGTGATGGTCAGACAGGAGGGTGCACAAGAAGCTGAGGACAGAGAAGCCACCTGTGTCGGTCATTAGACGGAATGCCGGCGGGTGCTCTGGCGGCAGCTCTCAGTCTGCCCACTAAAAGGGAAGTTTGGGCACTTGCTATTAGGTGTTAGGAATGTGTAGTGTGTTCACAGGGCCTGATGAGAATGGGGAGAAGGGGAATGCCCCTTTTCTCTGTAAAAGTGACTGCCAGGAAGCATCACAGGTAAACTCCACACCTGCTCTCAAGAAGCTGTGTCCTTTCTGCCTTATATACCAGGGCTCACCAGAGTTCTTCCTCTTTGGCAACATTTAGAGAATAGAGACCATCCAGCATCTCGCCGTCCCCTCCCCAGCAGGGGCTCTTGTCTTCAAAGTGGGTGCAGGAAGGCCTGGGTGACAGTGTGGACCTGTGTGAACCTCTGCCAGCACTGACCACAGACAGTGCCTGAGATCTGGGGCCACAGTTACCACCCAGTCCTGGTGGGCACAGCCATTGGCCTCTGTTGCAGTCCCACCGCTGTTCTGGGTACTGTCTCAGTCCTGCTGCTGTTCCCTGGGCCCTGGGCATGGGACAGCCTCCTGCACCAGTCTTTCTCAGTGTCTCACATATTGTACTGAACCTGCACTCAGGACTTTCTGCATTAGCTCTTCCTCTTTGCATGAGGACGTTGATGTCACAACTCCTGGAAAACACCTGACCCCACACTTCGAGACCACTGTGCAGGCTGAAGGCTCTGTCCTTCATTCTCTAGCTACAGGATGGTGCAACTGCAGGTCTGGCCATGGGTCTCCATCCAACCTTCCTCCTGGTCTTTGGTGAGTGCTGGAATGGAGGGATAATGTACTGGGACAGAGGGGATGGGAGCCTGGGAAGGCATCTCCATCTTCTTTGAGTCCTGACTCCAGCCCAGGAGACTCATGGTTCCTCCTGGGAGTCTGACCCCTCAACTCTGGCCCTGACCCAAGTCTGACCATGGAAGGTTGAGTCATAGAAGAGGGTACCTGGGTGTGGGGACGGGTTCATACTGAGTGCCTGTTTGGGAGAGGGGATTGGGGCTTTGTTGAAACTCAGAGCAAGAAGGGCAGTGCTCAGAAATAATGTTGAGGACAGAGCTGGACACTATCGGGGTCTGAGCCCTGCCTCCATCAGGGCCCCTGAGTGCAGTCCCGGGAGGAGGCCGGGCACTGGGTGTTTTTCTCACCACAGCTTCTCTTCCAGTGCTCTGCCTGGCCCAGACCATCCACATGCAGGAGGGTGAGTGTATCTTTTAAAATTCACTTTTAAAAATATATATTGCATTTTCTGACAAAGTGTTTATATTCCTTAGAGTTCTCTGATGTCTTTTCTTCAGCTAGGATGAGACTCAGGCCCCTCTCTCTGTCTGGATGGGTCGGTTCTCACACTGTCTGACCCGCTGATCTGTGGAGACACAGCCTCTCTTCACTTCCACAAACACTGTTGTCGGCTCGCTGGTCCTGACCTCCTCCCAGGCTGTCTAGCCTCTCCCTGGGCTGGGCTGGTTCACACTTGGCCTTCAGATCTCAGCTCATTGCTTCTCCCTTCTGACTGCCATACAAAGTCATCTGTCCCTTGTCATTCCCGAGACTTCCACACTCACCTGCGGCACTTGTATTAATATGTGGCTGTGGGTTTGCACGATCCCTCCACCAGCCTCTGTGCTTCCTCTTCCCACTAGACAAGCAGGCAGATTCTTTTGTGTGAGTCTTGTGTTTGTGGGGCCAGTGGCATATGGAGCCCCTCTGTAGATGGACAGATGGAGGGGAACTAGGATGTGGATGAAAGAATGAGCAAGTGCACCAACGGGGAGCCTCCACCAGTGCCTGACTCTATTGGGGATCACGTGCTGTGGATGCCATGTTCCTCATTCAGGGCTATGACCTCTCTCTTCCCCCCCAGCCACATGGCACACTTGGGGTTTCAGGACCCTCAATACTAGAGATAGGAACAGGCTAGGAAGAAGGTAGACAATGCAGTGGGAGCAGAGATGAGTGCTGCTCAGAGGATTGCCCTGGAGACGGGTATCCCCACGCACTGGGGTCATGTGACCAGATCTGCGTGGAGCTCCACCCCCACTGGACTTTCACTGGAGCTCTGCAGCCCCCATTGGTCCACACAGTGTCACCCAGCTGCCCTTCAGTCCCAGCCCAGATCACTCCCACATCTTAGACTCCTGGTCCCTACACGTGACCCATCACCCTCACCCTCTGCCCCCATCCCAGAGTCTCTGTCCCCTAGAAAGTGACCGTTGGCAGGGAGCAACCAGGACCCCAGGTTGCTCTGGCCCCTCCAGTGTCACCCTGAGAAAAGCCGAACGTGTGACCAGGACTGGAGGTCCTGTGTCAGGGGGGTCACTCTGCAGTGTTGAGAATTCGCAGTTCCCTGGAGTGAGTGTGAGGTGTGGTGTTTGGGAAAGGATGGTGGGAAGTTCTAAACTGGGTTGTGGGGATGGTTGCACAGCTCTGCCAGTTTGCTAAAAACATGGAAGTGAACTGAGAAAATTGGGGACTGTGAATGTAGTGATTTCCTTCTGAGGGACGCTGAGATCTGCTCTGCTTCCTCCCAGGGGTCCTGCCCAAACCATTCATCAGGATGGAGCTGGGTCCTGTGATCCACCTGGGTCAGCCTGTGACCATTATGTACCAGGGCACAGCTGGGGCTGAGCTATTCCGTCTGGAGGATAAGAATGGGGATGAGACTGTGATGGCTCCACATGGCCCTCACATGACAGAGGCCAGGTTTCACATCCAAGCAGTGAGTGATGACACTGCCAGGAGTTATTGGTGCCTCTATTGCAAAGGGCCCCTCTGGTCTGAGCCTAGTGAGACCCTGGAGCTGAAAGTGACAGGTGAAGACGGCTCCACTCCACCCTCAGGTTTGCCCCAGGTCCCTGCACCCTGTCCCCACCCCTGTCCTCTGTCCCAGGGTCCCTGCCCTCCTGCTGGCCCCCAACCCTGTGACTCTCCTGACCCTTTGTACTAACGTCCCTCGGGCTTCACACCTGGCACATGGCCCTATAAACTTGGTCCCATCTGGACATCATGGTGGTCTGGATACTGAGCCCCAGCATGGGGTGGGCTGGGAGCTGTCATGCAGCTCAAAAGAGAATGTACTTTCAGGGACAGACCCCCTTCAAGGGACCATTGGTCCTTTCACTCAGAATGGTTTTAAGCCTTTTTTTTGTGCTTTTGGTCAGACTCAGTGGTGACCCCAGGCAGTATGTCCCCTGTGGGTGGTCCATCCACCACTGGGTAAGTTGTATGGTTCATGGGGTCCCTGACCAGGGCTAGAAGGTGCTTTAGAAGACCTGTGGGATGAGACTGTGCATCTTGTAGGTGGGGTCAGCTCTGGAGAGGTCAGGGTTAAATGACTGGCTCAAGGAGTGGGGCAAGGAGGGAGGAATTCTTCCTTGAAATCCTGGTATTGTCTGTCCCTTTGCTCTTTATGCAGCTGTGACTCAGACTCCCCTAGGTCAGTGGGCATGTCCAGTGTATCCTGACCTATGACCCCTCACTGACCTGGGGCACTGTGGGAGACACAGTGGTCCTGATAAGTAGGGTTAGCCCTGAGGACCTCCTGGCATGTGGCCAAGTGAGGTGGCTCCCACCCACCCTCTTTCTCTCTGGACCACGGTCTAACTCCTCTGTGCTAATGTATGTAGAGTGACAGGACATTCTGAGGGGTGTCCTTCCTCTCAGACAAGTAGATACAGAGAATTCCATTCTGCTGTCCTCACATGTGTCTGTCCCCTTTCCTGGGAGTCCAAGGGGCATCCTCAGTGCTGAGAGGTACAGAGAAGGAGGCCGGGTGTGGACGCTGGGGGAGCTGCAGGGCCAGGCTGAGAGGCACAGGCCAAGGATGGACCTGAGCTCATGGCTTCTCCTGCTCCTTCACAGGAGCCCTTCCTTGGCTGGGGAGTGGGTACCTCAGCCTGAGGCCTCCTCTCCTGGTGGATCTGCTGGGGAGTGGGCAGTGGGGTGGCAGTGGGGAGGGGTCCTGCTTCTCTCTTGGAGGGTGGACACTCAGCAGGCAGGGACATCTTGCATCCTCTAGAGGAAGAGGCCTGTTCAGCCTGGGGGTGTGAGAGTCAGGAGGGGAGACTCCCCCTGAATCCCTGAGTGAGTCTGAGTTTGCAGCTGTGCCCTGCACTGGGGTGCTGTAGTTGACTGATAGTGAAGCCTGGGGGTGCGGCCTCAGGGGTCATCAGGTGGGGAGGGCAGGGGCTGGGTGCTCCCAAGGAAGGGAGGGTCTGTGCAGGACACAAACACTGGTCCTTTCTCATTCCTAGGAACAATGCCTGAACTCATGTGCCACCTATAGGAGCAGGCTCCAAAAATGTTAAGTCCCCAGGGGAGAGTGCCCAGGGGGAGTGCTCTAAGGGATAGTCCTGTCCAGCGGAGAAGGAGCTGCTTTGTCATAGGTCCTGATCTTGGCTAGGTCTTGACTGCCTGTCACTGACCCCTGTCCTCTGATTCCAGACCCTGCCTCCTGGAATTACACTGTGGGGAACTACATTCGCATTGGCCTGTCTGGTGTGGTGTTGCTGATCCTGGTGGTGATTCTGGCAGAGGCGTGGCACAGCTGGCACAGGTGGCCAAACCAACCACAGGAATGGACACAAGAAAGCTGACACCAGAGAAATTAGACTCCAGACCCCAGGAGTACTCCCCTCCAGGGCCTGAGGCTCCCACTGGAGTGTAGGAGACCCAGAGTCACCCCTGTTCTGTGAATTTCTGGTGCCCCTGGTGAGGCTGCCCTGTGCATGGGACTCTGTCCTCGGAAGTGTGCAGGAGCAGCAGCGACCTGGCCTCCTGTGTGGTCCGGCTCCTTCTCCAGGGTTTGGCTCCAGGCCTGACACTCACCCACTTACAGCCCAGCCCCACTCCTGCCCGGGTCTCCCTTCTCTCCCGGATCTCAGACAGGCCCCATGTCCCTGAAGCCTCTGCCTCCCTCTTCCTCCTCCTGGAGCCCCGAGGTCTCACCTGCCTTCTGGGACCGGACATGTGCTGCTAAAGATGGAGGTCTCACCCACACTGTCACCTGTGGAACTGCACCTGCTCTGGGCCCCTCCCCACCCACCTCTGTTCCTGGAATGGTCTCTGCCTCCTGCATCTGTCCCCTCGGGTCCCAGCTGTCTTGGATCTAAAATCCAGAGAAGGAACTTCAGCGAAAACCACAGTGAGACATCACCTCACACTGCTTAGTACAACTATTGCTGAAATCATTTTTAAATGGAGGGCACTAGACTTACTGGGGGGATCACGTCATCAGGTATGTAAATGTTTAACCCCTAGGCTGTGCCCTTGAAATAATACATGTCATCTGTACTTGATAAACAAATTAAACAATATAATCTATTTTTTCTTTTTTTTAAATTTTATTTTAATCATTGTTGAAGTACAGTTTTCTCCTCTTTACTTCCAATCCAGCCCACCTACCCCTCCCTCCCAACTTCCCTCCAATTACTACCCTCCCTCTACGTTTTATCCATGTGTCTTTTAACTTTGTTCCTGTAAACCCTTCCCCTTTTCCCCTGAAATTCCCTCTTCTCTCTCCTCTGGTCACTTTCTGCCTGTCCTCTATTTCAGTGTCTTTGACTATATTTTGCTTGTTTCTTTGTTTTGTTGTTTAGGTTCCCATTAAAGGTGAGATCATATGGTATTTATCTTTCACTGCCTGGCTTATTTCGCTTAGCATAATGCTTTCCAGTTGCATCCATGATGTTGCAAAGGGTAGGAGCTCCTCTTTCTTTCTGCTGCATAGAATTCCATTGTGTAAATGTACCATAGTTTTTGGATCCATTCATTTAATGATGGGCACCTAGGTTGCTTCCAGCACTTAGCTATTGTAAATTGTGCTGCTATGAACATTGGGGTGCAAAGGTTCTTTTGGATTGGTGTTTCAGGGTTTTTAGGATATAGTCCCAGCAGTGGAATTGCTGGGTCAAAAGGAAAATCCATTTTTAGTTTTCTGAGGAAGTTCCATACTGTTTTCCACAGTGGTTGTACCAGTCTGCAGTCCCACCAAGAGTGCACTAGGGTGTCCTTTTCTCCACAACCTCTGCAACACTTGTTGTCTGTTGCTTTGTTTATGATGGCCATTCTGACCAGTGTGAAGTGGTATCTCATTGTGGTTTCACTTTGTAGCTCTCTGATAGCTAGTGATACTGAGCATCGTTTCATGTGATTTTGGATCTTCTGTATGTCCTCCTTGGAGGAGTGTCTGTTCAAGTCCTTTGCCTATTGTTAATTGGGTTGCTTGTCTTCTTATATAGGAATCATGTAATTTCTTTATATATTTTGGAGATTAAGCCCTTGTCTGAGGAATCATTGGCAAATATGTTTTCCCAGACAGTTGATTCTCTTTTTATTTTGATACTGTTTTCTTTAGCTGTGCAGAAGCTTTTTATTTTGATGAGGTCCCATTTGTTTATTCTTTCCTTTATGTCTCTTGCTCTAGAGGACATGTCAGTAAAAAAGTTTTTGTGTGATATATCTGAGATTTTCCTACCTATGTTCTCCTCTAGTACTTTAATAGTGTCACGGTTTATAATTAAGTCTTTTATCCACCTTGAATTTATTTTTGTATAAGGTGTAAGTTGGTGTTCTAGTTTCATTTTTTTGCATGTAGCTGTCCAGTTCTCGCAGCACCATTTGTTGAAGAGGCTATTTTTATTCCATTTTATGTCGCTGCCTCCTTTGTCAAATATCAATTGACTGTAGAGACTTGGGTTTATTTCTGGGCTCTCTGTTCTGTTCCATTGGTCCATGTGCGTGTTTTTATGCCAGTACCAGGCTGTTTTGATTACCGTGGCCTTGTAGTATAGTTTAGTGTCAGATATTGTGATCCCTCCTACTTTACTCTTCTTACTCAAAATTGCAGCAGCTATTCGGGGTCATTTATGGTTCCATATAAATTTTTGAAGTGTTTTTTCTATGTCTGTGAAATAAGCCATTGGTACTTTAATAGGTATTGCATTGAATGTGTAAATTGCTTTGGGTAGTATGGGCATCTTAATGATATTAATTCTTCCAATCCATGAACATGGTATATGTTTCTGTTTGTTTATGTTTTCCTTGATTTCTGTCCTCAGTGGTATATAGTTTTCTGAATACAGGTCTTTTACCTCTTTGGCTAGGTTTATTCCTAGGTATTTTATTTTATTTTATTTTTTGCTATTTCAAATGTAATTTTTTCCTTGATTTCTGCTTCTGCTGTTTCATTGGTGGTGTACAGAAATGCCTTTGATTTCTGGATATTGACTTTGTATCCTGCTGTTTTGCCAAATTCGTTTATTAGGTCAAGCAGTTTTTTGGTAGAGTCTATAGGATTTTCTATGTACACTATCATGTCATCAGCAAACAATGACAGTTTTGTTTCCTCCTCTCTGATTTGAATGCCTTTTATTTCCTTTTCTTGTCTGATTGCTGTGGCTAAAACTTCCAATACTATGTTGAATAAAAGTGGTGAAAGTGGACAGCCTTGTCTTGTTTCTGTTCTTAGTGGGAAAGATTTTAGTTTTTGTCCATTGAGTATGATGCTCGCTGTAGGTCTCTCATATATGGCCTTTACTATGTTGAGGAAAGTTCCCTCTATTCCTACTTTGCTGAGTGTTTTTATTATAAATGGGTGCTGTACCTTATCAAATGTTTTTTCCACATCTATTGATATGATCATGTGATTTTTGTCTTTGCTTTTTTTTTATGTGATGTATTACATTTACTGATTTGGGAATATTGAACCATCCTTGCATCCCTGGGATCAAACCCACTTGGTCGTGGTGGATGATCTTTTTAATGTATTGTTGGATGCGGTTTGCCAGTATTTTGTTGAGTATTTTAGCATCAATGTTCATCAGAGATATTGGCCTGAAGTTTTCTTTCTTCATTGTGTCTTTATCTAGTTTTGTTATTAGGATGATGTTGGCCTCATAAAAAGAGTTTGGGAGTCTTCCATCTTTTTGGATTTTTTGGAATAGTCTGTAAAGGATAGGGGTTAGATCTTCCTTAAATGCTTTGTAGAATTCTCCTGTGAAACCATCTGGTCCAGGGCTTTTGTGTGTTGGGAGTTTTTTTGATTACTGCTTCAATTTCTTTTGCTGTTATTGGTTTGTTCAGGTTTTCTGCTTCTTTTTCATTGAGTTTTGGAAGATTAAATTTTTCTACAAATTTGTTCATTTCATCTAGGTTTTCAAATTTCTTGGCATACAGTTCTTCGTAGTAATTTCTTACAATTCTTTGTATTTCTGTGGTGTCAGTTGTAATCTCTCCTCTTTCATTTCTGATTGTGTTTATTTTGGTCTTCTCTCTTTTTTTTCTTGATGCGCCTGCTGAAAGGCTTCTCAATTTTGTTTATCTTTTCAAAGAACCAGCTCCTGGATTCATTGATCCTTAGAATTGTGCTTTTAGTCTCTATGTCATTTAATTCTGCTCTGATCTTGGTTATTTCCTTCCTTCTACTTCCTCTGGGCTGTCTTTGTTGTTGTTCCTCTAGCTCTTGTAGACATAGGGTTAGGCTGTTTGTTTGAAATATTTCTATCTTTTTTAGGTAGGCCTGTATGGCTATGAACTTCCCTCTCAAGATTGACTTCACTGTGTCCCATAAGTTTTAGGTTGTTGTGAGTTCATTTTCATTTGTTTCCAGAAACCTTTTGATTTCTTCCCTAATTTCATTCTTGACCCACTCATTGTTTAATAGCATCCTGTTTAATCTACATGATTTTGAGTGTTTTGGGTTTTTTTCCTTGGGGTTGGTTTCTAGTTTCATTCCCTTGTGATCCGAGAAAATGCTTGGTATGATTTCAATTTTCTTGACCTTGTTGATACTTGTTTTATGTCCTATCGTGTGGTCTATCTTTGAAAATGTTCCATGTACATTTGAAAAGAATGTGTATTTAGCTTCTTTGGGATGGAGGGCTCTGAACATATTAGTCAAGTCCATTTCATTTAGGGTATTGTTCAATGCCACAATATCTTTGTTGATATTTTGTTTGGAAGATCTGTCCACTTTTGAGAGTGGGGTGTTAAAATCCCCCACTATAATTGTGTTGCTGTCAATATCTTTCTTGAAGTCCTCTAGGATTTTCTTTTCTTAAAAAAATATTTTATTTATTTATTTTAGAGAGGGAAGGGAGGGAGAGAGAGAGAGGAACATCAGTGTGTGGTTGCTGGGGGACATGGCCTGCAACCTAGGCATGTGCCCTGACTGGGAATCGAACCTGCGATGCCTGGTTCGCAGCCCGCGCTCAATCCACTGAGCTACACCAGCCAGGGCAAGGATTTTCTTTATGTATTTGGGTGCACCTATGTTGGGTGCATATATATTTACAATATTGATGTCTTCTTGGTGGATTCTTCCCTTGAATATTATGAAATGACCTTCTGGGTCTCTCTTTATGGCCCTTTTTTGAAAGTCTATTTTGTCTGAAATGAGTATTGCTACCCTGGCTTTTTTCCCTGTCCATTTTCTTGGAAAATTTGTTTCCAGCCCTTCACTTTCAGCCTGTGCAGGTCTTTTATCCTGAGGTGAGTCTCTTGTAGGCAGCATATGTGTGGGTCATGTTTTCTTATCCATTCAGCTATTTTCTGTCTTTTGATTGGAGCATTTAATCTATTTACATTTAAGGTTAGTATTGATAGGTATTTATTCATTGCCATTTATGTACGTGTGTTCCTCTCTCTCTCTCTTTTCCTTCCTTTTCTTAAATCCGACCCTTTAGTATCTCTTACAGAGCTGGTTTAGCAGAAGTATATTTTTTAGACTTCTTTTGTCTGGGAAGCTTCGTATTTGGCCTTCTATCTTGATTGAGAGCCTTGCTGGGTAAAGTAGCCTTGGTTGCAGGCCTCTGGTTCTCATTACTTGGAATATTTCTTGTCATTCTCTTCTGGCTTGAAGTGTTTCCACTGATAAATCAGCTGTCAGCCTTATTGGGGCTCCCTTGTATGTTACTTACTGTTTCTCCCTTGCTGCCTTTAAGATTCTCTCTTTGTCTTGAAATTTTGCCATTTTAATTATGATGTGTCTTGAGGTGGGCCTCTTTGGTTTCCTCTTGATTGGAACTCTTTGTGTTTCCTGGATTTGTGTGACTTTTTCTCTTATCAGGTTAGGGAAGTTTTCCATCATTACTTTTTCAAGTAGGTTTTCTATCCCTTGCTCTTCTTCTTCTCCTTCTGGTATCCCTATTATACGGATATTATTATGTTTCATATTGTCTTGCATTTCTCTTAATCCCTCTTCATTTTTTTTCTGAGCCTCTTTTCCTTTTCTTGTTCTTTCTGGGTGTTTTTTTCTATTTTGTCCTCCAATTCGCCGATCCGATCTTCTGCTTCATCGATCCTGCTTTTCATTCCTTCTACTGTGTTCTTCAGTTCAGAAATTGTATACTTCATTTCCTCTTGGCCCTTGTTGATAGTTTCTATTTCCTTTTTTGTATTGATATAGTTTGCCATGAGATTGTTGTAGCTTCCCTCTAGTTTCTGGAAGCTCATTGTGAGCTCATTGAACTTCCTTATAATCATTGTTTTGAACTCAATATCTGATAGTTGAGTTGCCTCTATTTCATTTAGCATTCCTTCTGAGGCTTCCTCCTTTCCCTTCATTTGTGATTGTTTCTTTGTCTTCTCATTGTTCCTGAGGCTCTTCTCATTAGCCTCTGTTTCTTAAATTGATCTGTTCTGGTTCCTTGTGTTTATGGTGTGAACTTCTGTGGTAGAATACCTGTGAGATTCAGTGGTGCAGTCTCTTTTGGGTATCTTGGTGTTCACAGCTTCCCCCTACTCAGGTTGGGGGCACTGGCACAAGGAAAGGCCTCCCTTGGTTTGTCAGACTGGGGTACTCCTAATTTGAATTTCTTGATGATTAGTGATGTTGGGCATCATTTCATGTGTCTGTTGGCCATTTGTAAGTCTTCTTTTGAAAAATATTTACTTCCTGTGCCCTTTTGTAATCATTTCTTTTTGTTACCAAGTTCTGTGATTTCTTTATGTATTTTGGATATTTACCCTGCATCCAATATGTGGTTTGCAATTTTCCCCTGTTCTGTAAGATTTCTCTGTAAGTACACAATCCTACACAGCTGGGAAGCCAGGCACTCAGTCATTCTTCTCCCTTTCAATTTCGCATCACCTTGGGAGAGGGCCGGCAATGAAAAAGTTCTCTTTACCCTTTCAAATGTGCCTTGATTTTCTGAATCTGCCATAAGGGCCAAGATGCAGATTTCATTTTATTTTATGTTTTTAAAGATTTTATTTATTTAATTTTAGGGAGAAGGTAAGGGAGGTAGAAAGAGAGGGAGAGAAACGTCAATGTGTGGTGGCCTTTCACATCGTCCCTTGGTGGAGAGCTGGTCTGCCCCCCAGGCCTGTGCCCTGACTGAGAACGAAACTAGAGACCCTTTGGTTCATAATCCAGTGATCAATACACTGAGCCACCATAACCAAGGTGCAGATTTTAGTTTTAAGAGCCTCTATTGGCTCTTGTCTTTAAACTGAGTAAAGGAAGTTCTGGGAGACACAGTGGACCTGTTTCCCATGAGCGAGAGGAGAGGCCACAGGGCCAGCTTATTTCTCTCCTGCCCCACGGAATGCAGCCCAGGCAGCCCCCAGCTCCAGTACACCACATGGGGTGTGATTTCAAAGCCGCTTCCCTCTTTATGTTCCCATAAAGGCAGTGTTGGCTGCAATGTGATGGGAACAGCTCCTCAGAAATAAAAGACCACACACCTCATGACAGATTGAACTCTCAATGCCGCTGTATTCCCATAAGAATTTTCTTGGAACTCAGCCTCCAGATTCCCTCCCAAAGAGAACGGATGCCGGGAAGAAAAAGGAAGCAGCTGGGGACCTTCCCCAAACTAAAAGATAGAAGTGACACTGCCCATCTCTTCCCCTTCCCCTTCCCCAACCTCTCCCACGTAACTGTGAGCTTCTCAGTCTTTTTAAATTATACTTATTTCAGTAAGAAATAATCTAGGAACAGCGGGGATGGCAGATATAAATACGTGTTTACTGATCTCCCCTTGCTTTTCACTCTCAGAGAAGACAGAAAGCACAGGTTTGTGATGGGGTGGGGCTGCCAGGGGGCAGGATGAGTTGTGGGGAGGATGCGGGAATTGTCTAGACCCTTCCTCATCTCCTCCTTCATCAGTTCCGTCCGCAGGAAAGCTCTGGAATAAAAACCAACAACAACAACAGCAGCAACAACAACAAAAACCACACAGGCACAGAGGAGAGATTCCCAAAGCACAAGTCCTGGCTCTACTTGCTGTCGCCCAAATCTAGCCAGTCTTTAACCGGAGGGGTCCCTGCGGTCACCATGAAGCTGAGACTGAAGCTTGAGAAGGAAGATCATTCCTGAGAGCGCTCCGGGGTCCTGCAGACAAGCCACCTAGTGACCCCGTTCCTTCTGAGTGAGCCCCGCACACGGGTGCCATCTGACTCACTGGTGCAGCTCCCACCTGTCTCTGTCAGTTACTCCAACGTGACGTACCCAACATTCACTGAGAATGATCTGGAATTAGCTCTTCCCCTTTGCAGGAGGACATTGATGCAACAACCCCAAGAAAACCCCTGGCCCACACTTCCTGTCCACTGTGTCAGCTGCAGGCTCTGTCTTCCACCCTCCAGTTTTAGGATGGTGCAGCTGCAGGTCTGGCCATGGGCCTCCATCCCAGCCTCCTCCTGGTCCTCTGTGAGTGTTTGAATGGAGGGAAAATGTCCCAGGACAGAGGGGGTGGGAGTCTGGCGAGGCGTCTGCATCCCTGCTGAGTCCTGACTCCAGCCCAGGAGACTTACGGTCCCTTCTGGGAGTCTGATCTCTGAGCTCTGTCCCTGACCCAAATATGACCATGGAAGGTTGAGTCCTAGAAGTGCGTACCTGTGCGTGGGACAGGATCAGTCTGAGTCCTTGTTTGGGAGAGGGGACTGAGGATTTATTGATACTCAGAGCAAAAAGGGCTGTGCTCAGAGGGAATGCTGAGGAGAGAGCTGGACATTGTCGGAGGCTGAGCCCTTCCTCCATCAGGGCCCCTGAGTGCAGCCCCGGGAGGAAGCTAGGTGCTGGGCGTTTTTCTCAC
>PVIA01016444.1:0-18902 GCA_004024845.1 Tonatia bakeri | reverse complement strand
TATTTACGCCAGTACCAGGCTGTTTTGATTACCATGGCCTTGTAGTATAGTTTAATGTCAGGTATTGTGATCCCTCCTACTTTACTCTTCTTTTTCAGTATTGCAGTAGATATTCAGGGTCATTTATGATTCCATATAAATTTTTGAAGTGTTTGTTCTATGTCTGTGAAATAAGCCATTGGTATTTTAATAGGTATCACGCTGAATGTGTAAATTGCTTTGAGTAGTATGGACATTTTAATGATATTAATTCTCCCAATCCATGAACATGGTACATGTCTCCATTTGTTTGTGTCTTCCTTGATTTCTTTCCTCAGTGGTATATAGTTTTCTGAATACAGGTCTTTTACCTCTTTGGTTAGGTTTATACCTAGGTATTTTATTTTTCTTTTTGCTATTTCAAATGGGATTTTTTCCTTGATTTCTACTTCTGCTGTTTCATTGGTGATGTACAGAAATGCCTTTGATTTCTGGATATTGACTTTGTATCCCGCTGTTTTGCCAAATTCATTTATTAGGTCAAGCAGTTTTTTGGTAGAGTCTATAGGATTTTCTACTTACACTATCATGTCATCAGCAAACAATGACAGTTTTGTTTCCTCCTTTCCAATTTGGATGCCTTCTATTTCCTTTTCTTGTCTGATTGCTGTGGCTAAAACTTCCAATACTATATTGAATAAAAGTGGTGAAAGTGGACAGCCTTGTCTTGTTCCTGTTCTTAGTGGAAAAGATTTTAGTTTTTGCCCATTAAGTATGATGCTGGCTGTAGGTCTGTCATATATGGCCTTTATTATGTTGAGAAATGTTCCCTCTATTCCCACTTTGCTGAGTGTTTTTATCATAAATGGGTGCTGTACCTTATCAAATGCTTTTTCCACATCTATTGATATGATCATGTGATTTTTGTCTTTGCTTTTGTTTATGTGATGTATTACATTTACTGATTTGTGAATATTGAACCATCCTTGCATCCCTGGGATGAACCCCACTTAGTCATGGTGGATGATCTTTTTAATGTATTGTTGGATGCGGTTTGCCAGTATTTTGTTGAGGATTTTAGGGTCAATGTTCATCAGAGATATTGGCCTGAAGTTTTCTTTCTCCGTTGTGTCTTTATCTAGTTTTGGAATTAGGATTATGTTGGCCTCATAAAAAGAGTTTTGGAGTCTTCCATCTTTTTGGATTTTTTGGAATAGTCTGTGCAGGATAGGGGTTAGCTCTTCCTTAAATGCTTTGTAGACTTCTCCTGTGAAACCATCTGGTCCAGGGCTTTTGTGTGTTGGGAGTTTTTTAATTACTGCTTCAATTTCTTTTGCTGTTATTGGTTTGTTCAGGTTTTCTGCTTCTTTTTCATTGAGTTTTGGAAGATTATATTTTTCTAGAAATTTGTCCATTTCATCTAGGTTTTCAAATTTCTTGGCATACAGCTCTTTGTAGTAATCACTTACAATTCTTTGTATTTCTGTGGTGTCAGTTGTAATCTCTCCTCTTTCATTTCTGATTGTGTTTATTTGGGTCTTCTCTCTTTTTTCTTGATGAGTCTGCTTAAAGGCTTGTCAATTTTGTTTATCTTTTCAAAGAACCAGCTCCTGGATTCATTGATCCTTAGAATTGTGCTTTTAGTCTCTATGTCATTTAATTCTGCTCTGATCTTGGTTATTTCCTTCCTTCTATTTGCTCTGGGCTGTCTTTGTTGTTGTTCCTCTAGTTCTTGTAGATGTAGGGTTAGGTTGTTTGTTTGAAATATTTCTATCTTTTTTAGGTACGCCTGTATCACTATGGACTTCCCTCTCAATACTGCCTTTGCTGTGTTCCATAAGTTTTGAGTTGTTGTAGGTTCATTTTCATTTGTTTCCAGAAACCTTTTGATTTCTTCCTTAATTTCATCCTTGACCCATTCATTGTTTAATAGCATGCTATTTAATCTCCATGATTTTGAATGTTTTGGTGTTTTTTCCTTGGGGTTGGTTTCTAGTTTCAGTTCGCCAGATTTTTAAGTGTGTTCATAAGTGGTGGGAGGGCTGATTTCAGAATCACTACAAGAGAGTCCTGTGAAAGTTCATATTTCCCAAGGAGAGGTTCCTGAACTTCAGAGGAGAAAAAAAAAAAAAAAACAACGGAGAGAGAGAGAGGAAAGTGTGGATGCATTGGTGTGCTTAAGAGGATCAGCTTGACCCCTCCCCAAGTAGGAACAGTTTTGGGCTAAATGAGATGGCTGTGATTTCTCCCTTGGGTGATGGGAGAGCCAGTGAGTAAATGCCTGGCTTCCCTGCTGTGCAGGAAACTTCCAAAAGACTCATTCATTTCTCAGAGTATCCAGTGTATTCAACTGGAGGCTCCATGAGTCAGGGAAGGGAACAGATCAAGAAAGTGCATATAAGACTTAAGGAAGGCATTAATGGGATGTGGTTCTTGCTGACTGCATTCTGGATTCCATGAAGAAGCCTTCCTGTGAGCCATGGGATAAACCTAACCCATGGATCTTCCAAATTGGCCTGCTGGCACACCCAGCACACCACATGCCAAATTCATACCTCACTTTGTGGCTGACTCCCACTTCCTGCTGGGTAGCAGTGAGAGCAAGCACTGGTAGATAAGGATCATAAGCAGAAAGCAGGCCAGGGTGTGTGGGACAAGGAGGACTGTTTTGTTTCTCACTGAGGGAAACAAAAGAGACTGAGAGCAGCCAGCATTATGTATTGTAAAATCAAGAAAAGATACACAAGCTAAAGAATTCTGCCACAAGGGGTACAAGTGGGGGCAGGTGTATCCATACAAGCCTGAGACCACCTCAGAATCTATAGCAGTTACAGTCATGTATCTGATAAGGGGTTTTTCTATACAAAGTATACAAGGAATTCATACAAGTCAATATAAAAAATCAATTTTAAAATTAGACAGAGAATCTGAATAAACATTTTTTCCAAAGAAGATATACAAATGGTCAAAGGGTACATGAAAATATGCTCAACATCACTGATCAACAGGGAGATGCCAATCAAAACCACAATGAGTTATCACCTCATACCTGTTAGAATGGCTATTGTTACAACAAGAAATAGGAAGTGTTGGCCAGAATGTGGAGAAAGGGGAGGCCTTGTGCAGTATTGGTGGGAATGTGAACTGGTGCAGCCACTAATGAAAACAGTATGGAGCTTCCTCAAATATTAAAACTAGGAATGTCATATGATCCAGCAATTCTACTTCTGGATACAGTCCTGTGCCATGGACATTTATGTCAACAACAGACCACATGTATGACTGTGGTCCAATGAGATTATAATGGAGCTGAAAAACCTTCACCTCCTGGTAACGTCATAGCCATCACAATGTGGTAGTGCAATGCCTCACATGGACACGTGCCATCGTGTCACGGTTGCCAATAGTACTCAGTACAGTGACACGCTGTGCAGATTTCTAGCCTAGGAGCTGCAGGGGAATGGACTTTGTCACCCCAAAACATGTCTATGTGGCATAAGACTTATTTTAGTTTTGTTAATTTTACCGAGCAGACATGGGAGAAGCTCTGCAAACCAAGTGGAAGACAGCCTTTGTAAAATGCGTGTACCTTCATAAGGGTGTCTTCCTAGTTCTACCAAGAAGGGCGGGGGGGGTGGCCTTATCTCTGCAAACTTTTATCATTGCAGAAGAAAATGACTTCAAATGCAGAACCACTTTACACTTGTTTGCTGTGCTCTTCTGGTAATCCCACATAACTGACTCCCCCAGCTCCAGCATCTTCTTAGTCTTCAGCTGAAGACAGTATTGAAGGCCCTGGCTTCAGCCATTTTGTTGAGTTACTTAATTTTCCTGGGTCTTGCCCATGTATGTAAGAATACAGGATATTTAACTCTGGTTTGTTTTTCTCCTATTAAACTGTTGTTTTGTTGTTTTTAATTACAGTGATGATGTCTCAGCTAAGAACCCAGAAACGTAAAGGGGAAATTATTTTTCTCTTCCCTACAGAGCAATAAGCTATACCTTATAGCAAACATGTGTGGTAGGTTATACTATCTAGTTTGTGTAAGTGCACAGTGATGAAATTTCCTAATGATGCATCGCTCAGAATGCATCCCTGTCATTAAGTGGCACTTCATATTTATTTTAAAAAAATAAAAATACTAACTTAAAAGTATATGCATCCCCATGTTCACTGCAGGATTATTTACAATAATCAAGATATAGAAACAACCTAAGTGTCTATCAATGAATGAATGGATAAAGAAAATGTGATACACACACACACACACACACACACACACACAATGAAACAGAATCTTGCCACTTGCATCAACATGGGCACTATGCTAAGTGAAGTCAGAAAGAAAAAGACAAATACTATATGTGGTCACTTACATGTGGAGTCTTAAAAAAACACAAAAATTTAAAGAAACAAGCTTACAAATACAGAGAATAGAGTGTTCATTGCCAGAGACAGGACACTCAGGGATGGGCAATATGGGTGAAATGAGTCAAAAGACACCAACTTCCCTTTCAGTTAGAAAATAAACATCATGGGAATATAACACACAGAAGAGCAATTATAGTTAATAATACCGTATTGCACATTTGAAAGTTGGTAAGAGAGTAGAACTTAGAAGTTTTGTTCACAAAAAAAATATGGAACTATAGTGATGGATGTTAACTAAATTGATTACAGCTTTAGCTCTCCCACCCCCTTTTGTATCCTCCACCCTTCAAACTTACTTACTTTGCAACCTGCAATGTAGATCAATACCAGGCACCATGACAAAAATCAGCAGCAGAGACAGAATCAAGCTCAGAGTCATTATCCAAATAGTGTTCCATGGAAACAATTGATCTGAAACAGAGAGCCACAAATCTTACCACTTAGGAAATACAGAGCGTTTGGACCTATCAAACCAGTAATGATAATTTACCCAAAGCATGTTTTCATTCAAGACCCCATGGCCCAGGGATGTCAGCCCTTAGCCAGTTTGGGAAGACAGTTATAACTAGCTGGTTGAAAAGTGAGAAAGGGTCTGGAGTGGGGCGGATCCAGGTGTGAGCAAAGGTGAGTGGAGGAATGCCCCCCCCAACTCCATTTCTTCCCATCCATTCTGTCTCATGTTTTCCCTGACTAAAGGGGAATTGAAGGGGCTAGTTTTTTCCCACCAAGTCTCAGACCCAACTCAGTCCTTCAGTCTTTTTGTCTAAGCAATCATTATAAGTGCAGCCCTGAATTCTCCAATATATTTACTAGGTCTGGCATTATGCTTCCGAATACATTTAGAGACATATGTTTATATAAACTTTTCTTCTTTTCTATTGCATGCACAAATATCTTTGGCCCTCTGGCTTGCACATACTAGGCATGGACCCTTGTTATTCCATTTGGTGATGGATCCTTTCTTCCCAGAGAAAACTCGCTAGTCTACCTCCAACACCCCATTATGTACAAGAAAGTAAACCCAAGAGGCTCCTAGAGAGCTAGTTACAAATTCTGCCACTCATAGTTTTAGGTATGTTTGGTGGGCAGGAACCTGGGTGGAGCTGGTACAATTTATGGAACCTAGAACTGCATGACTTTGGAGCCATCCTTATATCTGAATGGGCTTCCCCACACTGCAACTGGTGAGCTGAGAAAGAGAGCTTTGTCATGACACTCACAAGGCAGACAGGGTCAGAGTCCTAAGTGAGAATGAATTTCGATTATGATCTTTTCTTTATCATAAGTTTTGAATCTTATTTATGTTTTATGATGTTCAGTGACTGGAAAATAAGGTCTCCCTCAGATATGTCTATTTCCCAGAACTTTAACCTCATCCCTAAAGTCTGTGTTAATTACATTTATTTTAATACATGTTTTTAAAAAGTTAATGTGTACTTTAGGAATGTATTAACTCAGAAAATAGGCCTTTTATTATTTATTAAAGTTGTGAATAACTAAACAAAGATTTTATCCATTTTCTTTTCTTTGTTTTCTACATATATACCCTGCTACGAACTCCGGGGACAGAGGGTAAGTAGTTTGGTCTTTCTTTATTCCATGTAACTGCTTGTCTTATAGAAGCATCTTGCTGTTCCTGACACACCCATACTATGAAGTTTGGGTTGT
Organism: Tonatia bakeri; assembly: GCA_004024845.1. Taxonomy (NCBI): domain Eukaryota; kingdom Metazoa; phylum Chordata; class Mammalia; order Chiroptera; family Phyllostomidae; genus Tonatia; species Tonatia bakeri. The sequence continues at coordinate 12,823 of PVIA01016444.1, read as the reverse complement.
TTTCTGGAAGATCAAATGAGATAATAAACACAAAAATAATCTAAAAGTAGCAAATTATTAAGCTTGTTGGGTACCTTTTTTGTATTATAATATTCTTGAATTGGAAGATTCCTTTCAGTACCTGGTTCCAACATTAATTTCATGTATATACACACATACTGATACATATATATTTACTTGGTGGTTTATAGGGCATTCATTTTATTTTATTCCAGATAAGTAACCAATATATATTGTTTACCTACCATGGGCCATGCAATACTTGAAGCAGTTGGAGTTTATCAAGTATATAAAACCAACAAAGATGTCTATCTTCATGTTTTAGAGAGGGAGGTAGATGAGGGACAGTAAAAATAATAAATAAGTTACAGGGTACATTAAAGAATACAATACCATGTTAAAAAATTAAGGCAGTGTAAGAAGATAAGAAATCCCAGATAGTAGGGCAGATTGCATTTTTTAAATTGGCTTGTCAAACTGGCCCTCATGAAAAACGGTGAGAGCCGAGCACGGATGTGAAGGAGATAAGGAGATTCAGTGGAATTACAGTGCTCTGGGGAGAGGGAGCAACTAGAGCAAAGACCCCCCACGTCGGGAGCTACTCTGGCATGGCTGTGAAACAGCAAGGAGGTCAGTATGACTAGACTAGAGTGGAAAAGGAGAGTATTTGGGGATGAGGTTAGATAGAAAATGGGGGCACAGATAATGTAAGACATTGTGGGACATTTTACTCTGAATAAAATGGGGAGCCAGCCATCAGAGGGTTTTGAACAAAAGGTGATGTTGTATGCCTCCTGTTTTAAGTGGGTTCTCCTATCTTTATGTTGAGAATATAGCATAGTGGACAAGAGTAAAAATAGAAATTTTCAGATTCTATTGCCAATATCCAGACCGTGGGTGACGGTGTCTTGGACTTGGATGGCAGAAATTAAGTGGGGAGAAGTGATGAGACTCTAGACTTATTTTAAAGGTAGAACTAGTATTATATTTTTAACAGATATGATATGGAATATTAGAAAAACATGGGAGTCAAGAATGACTTCAAAGATTTTATTCTTTGAAACTGAGAATATGAAGCATGATTGGGAAGGCAATAAATTACTCAAGTCAGAAGGTGACTAGGAGTATAGTGTTTGAGTGTGTGATTTGAAGTATTTATTAGCCTTCCACATTAAGATACTGAATTTAGTTTATCAGTGAGTATTAATAAGTCACAGCTCTTATACTTATTTATTATTTTCATTGTCCTTTATCTGTCTCCCTCTCTAACACATGGGTGAGTTGTCTGGGTAGGAGATACCACTGGGGAGCCACTGTCATGTAGATGGCATATAGAGCCATGGCGTGGGACTAAGGTGCAAGAGAAAATGCCCAAAGACTTAGCCTTGGGCAACTCCTATATCAAACAGGCACAGATAAAAGGTAAAGTAGCAGAAGAAAATAAAAAAGAAAATGAGTGAGGTGATGGATAAAGCCAAGAAAATGTAATATTCTAGAAACCAAGTGAAGAAAGTGTATTACTTTTACTCTTTAGTTTATAAATTTTACAATAATGGTCATTTTTTAAAGAAAAAAACACACAGATCTCACCTGATAGGGCAATGCTTGTCCTTTCCTCTTGACCAGTTACAGGGTTTCGAAGGTAGCAAGTGATATTCTCACGAGAGCTCTGTGTGAGGAGAAGGGTCATCTTCATGTTGAACAACTTGTCCACATCCTGTGAATGGGACGCATATGTAGTTGGGATGACCCCTCCTTTGCTGTCTCTCCATTCCATCTGAGGCTGTGGGAACCAGCCTCTGGAATTACACTCCACCAAAAGACCTTTGATGTTAGGAGGATGTACTCGAATCTGTACTTCTAAGCTTGTAGCTGGTTGGAAAGAAAAGGGGAAAAACAGTATTTTTAGGTGAAGAGAAGGGAAAACAGAACAGAGAAAGAAAAGCTCCCTATCCCCACTCCAATCCCTGTTCCTATAGACATACTGATAGCCAAACATTTTGGGGCTCTGACTGTCACTACAAACTGATCATCAGGGAAACAGGATGAATCAGACTGATGGGTCTGATATACAAATAAAAACTCAGGGGAGAAAGTACCTGTCAGTTCCATTTATTAGTTCAAAAATATGTGATATACTACTATAATAAAAAATAAAGCAGGACATATCAGTTTAGAGAAAATAAACTAGTGTTTGAGAAATTTCAGGACATTGTCTGGGACATAAGAACTTGACTGAATGTGTGGGCAAAAAAAAGGAGAAGAAAGGTTTAAAGTGTAACGCAACAGCAGCTCTGCCCAATGAAAGTTTCTGCAGTGATGGGAATACTCGGTATCTGTGCTGCTCGACCCAGTAGCTATTTGCTTCATGGGACTGTTAAGCACCTGAGATTTAGCCAGTGAGACTGAGAACTGATTTTTAATTTTACCTAATTTAAATATAAATTTAAATAGCCACATGTGGCTAATGGCTGTCATATTGGATAGCTCATCTGTAAGCAATAGAACTGAGTGTCATATTAGCCAACGAAAACCTGAAGTGTGAGTGTGCCTAACACCTTACCCTAGTGCCCTCACATTTGTGAAACCTTTCAGTTCACTTCAAGTCCTCCATCTCGCCACCGTTTCTTTGTCTTTCAGAATACTTCATGGGTGAGGTGGCTGATTTAAACACAATATTTTTGCATACAATACATATATGGCATATATATTTTAGAGAACAGTAAAGATAGTAGATGAAGCCTTTTTGAAATAGATTTAAGTAAATCGGTCTGAAATTAAGTAGTCAGTGAATTGAGTCAGGGAGAAATGGGAATAAAATTATCATTAGGTATACTGTTGTAAAGATTTAGGTAGTTTACCAAGACAGGTTTTGCTACAGTGTTGACAGGAATAATTAGAAGGATAGTACCCAATCCTGAAAGGGTTTTGTTGATACTTTACAGATCTAACAGTACGTGTAGACATGGGAAAACAGTTCCAGCTCATAAAGGTAATATGTGCAGACACAATTTGCATTCTTAATCCTACGCTCTCCTCAGTTCTAAGACGAAATGCATGGATTTGAACTTGCTAACCATGTAATATAAAAACAGGCAGAAACACTGAGAATTTTCCTAATATCCAGCCTCAGATGGTTTGAGAATCATGGATGCATAGAAGCCTCAAAGGGTTCCACCCTCACCTGTAACCTTCACTTCTTTGATGGCTTCTTCATAGAAATCACCATCCTTGAAGAAGCAGTGGTACTGCCCATCGTCATCAACACTGACATTGAAGATCCTGAGGGTCACTTTACCTTCCCGGAGAGCTCCTTTCAGGAGCTCTGTCCGCTCCACATACCTGGAGATAGTTTCTCCATACAGGTCTTTACCATTCTTGTACAGGCGAACAGGTTGAGTGTAGCGGTCCCGGAACCAGCGTATCTCCATGTGTTCTGCACTTTGTGGTGGGGACAGCTGACAGCTGAGCTCAACTAGTCCACCCAATGGAGCCAAGATTTGCCCCTGTAAGCCAGTCACTGTAAACTGTTCTGGGAAGGGAGATGGTAACCGAACAGTGAGAGTGTGAGCCAGGTCATACTTTGTATTCGAATCACTGTATACATATATGTAACCACATGTACACACACACACATAAATGCCATTCCACATGTTTCAGTGAGGTGTTAGAGGCTATTCTACCACAATTACATATTGTACAAATATGCATATATATACACATTATATATTTCTGTTCCTAATAATTCTACATTAATTTTGTAACTTGACTCATAAGGACAATCTGCGTTTCTACCATTCTCAGTAACGATGGGTACTAAACACCCCCTACAAATACCACCTATAGGACCACCCTACTGTTAGTATCTTGTCAGAGATCCCCAATTTAATTCTCTTTAAGATTAAGATGAAAGTTTCAAGAAATAGAAGAACAAAGACCAGTTAAAAGGGGTGTTCCACCAGTCCATATCAAAGGACTCTGTGTACTAAGTGGTTAATCAAATACTGTAGGCTGACTGACCAGCGCAGGCAAGTGAAGCCTTCTCCAGCTAATATCTGTGGTCGTTACTCTTGCTCTCTCTCTTACCCTCGGGCCAACCACCAACCATTCCTGCTTAGACTGCAGAAATCTGCACTGACCTCAACACTTGACAGATTATCCTTTTCCACTCTTTTGAACAGAAAGATTGCTTTGTAGGTAAGTCTTTTTTATTATTATTAAAAAGACATTTTCTGTGTGTCTCTCCAAGGATAATACCTCACTCTAGTAGACTGTGCAGGGGAGACTCCTGCACCATCCAGGCTATGTTGTTCTCCACTGTTGGTGGAGGGTTTTTTAATCTTTGGACTCAAAGAGGGAAAACGTTTACTAAGTCATTGTGAATCTCTTCCAAATGAGTTTGTTAGCTTTTTGTTTCCTACAATAGAAAGCCACATACAATTCCAACTATGTGACATTTTGGAGAAAGCAAAAATATGCAGGCAGTAAAGACAGAGGTGTCTGTCAGGGCTCCATGGGGAGGAAGAGATGAGTAGGTGAAGCGGAAGGCATTTTTAACGTGGTAAATAATTCTGCATGATACTGTAATGGTGGATGTGTAACGTGTGTAGGTGGTAAATTGGATCATTTCAGGGCTGATAAAGGGAAAGACACAACCACAGGGTGGCAGTAGCGCACAGCGAGCTTGGATTTGAGCAGCCCCACAGGCCTGCACAAGCAGCAGGCAGTCCTTCCTGCCTGAGAACCTCCTACAGACCCCAGGAACACCAGCCCTGAGGGAGGGGGGCAAGGGAACTGCCCTTGGAGAAATGGGCTGAGAGGGGCTCTGTGTCTAGGTAACGCTATCCATAGCACAGCAGGGAATGGGGAGCTCTGAAGAAACGCAGTAGCTGGGGCCTTCATTTTGGCTGACCAAAAAGTTCCTTTAGTTTTTTCCATAAGATGGCTCTCATAATGCTTAGTTGCTTTAACTTCATTCAAAACCATTTTGTCAGACTGTACTGTGATAGTTATCATATCAGTGATCATTTATAAAAAGAAAATCTTAACAAAATTGGTAAATTTTATGCAGCCATTTGAATATTGAAGATGGAAGAAGAAATGCAACATTTTCACCGTATTATGCTTTATTATTTCAAGAAAGGTAAAAATGCAACTGAAACGCAAAAAAAGTATTTGTGCAGTGTATGGAGAAGGTGCTGTGACTGATTGAATGTGTCAAAAGTGGTTTGTGAAGTTTCTTGGTACTACTGATATTTTGGCCAAATAATTCTTTGCTGTGGGGCTGTCTTATGCATTAGAAGATATTCAGTAGCACCCCTGGCCTCTACCCACTAGAAGCCAATAGCAGGAGATGGCTGGCATACTCAAAATATTCAAATCAATAAAGTTATTGCTGAAAATGAAAAACATATCTTTTATTTTACAGATAAAACTAAATGGACTCTTTGGTCAACCCAATAGTTACAGGGCTTTGCTTACCTATGGCTAGTGAAGTTGGATGCAGCTTCATAGGGTATACAAAGCAGACAGTCATTTAGTTGTTAAAAATATGTTTATGTGAGATATATTTAAAACAACTGGATGTGTAAATACTTGAATTTTGTTCTGGCAGAGTTTAAGGCTGATGGGTCTCAGACTGCTGTAAAGGTGTAAGCAGCATGGGGCCAATATCCAAAAGCCATTTGGGTACTTTCATATGACAATATGTTAAAAATCAGAGAGCTATAAAACACAAAGATGAACCCTAATGTGAACTTGGACTTTATTAATAATTATCTATCAACACTGGTTCATTAATTATAATATATGCACTACACTGATGTAAGATGTTAATAAGAGGGAAAATTTGGGGGGTGAGGAAAGAGAATGGGGTTATAGAGAAACTATGTACTTTCGGCACAATTTTTCCTTAAATCTAAAACTGCTCTAGAAAATAAAGTCTAGTAAAATTTGAAAAGTCAGTGAGGAGAGAAAGGAGGACTTGGGGTGGTGGTGGTGAATATTAAATCCACAAAGTAAAATAAAGAGTCAAAACAAAACAAAATTCTGCATATCTAAAATATAATTAGTAAGTCAATAAATTGAGTTATAAACTAGTTTGGTATGAGGGGAGACCAAAAAAAACCATGGAATTTATTGATTAAAAATTGAGTATTTATTCTTACATGTTTAAACTTCAATCACTTGCAAAGTACTTTCCATTTGATGTAATACACCTGAAGTGACTTTTGCCCACTGCTCAAAACAGTTTTGAACTTGTCCATTTTGATGCCTTTTAATGCTTCTGCTGTTTTCTGTTTCATCCCTTCCACATCAGTGAAATACTTCCCTTTTAGGACTTTCCTCATTCAGAAAAACAAAAAAAGTCTCTCAGGCAAGATCAGGTGAACAGGGAGGGTGCAGCACCGGAGTCATGCTGGTTTGGGACAAAAACTTCTGAACACTCAGCACGGTGTGGGCAGGTGTGCTCATAACTCACACATCATGAAATGGGCAAATGTGTTGAAAGAGTCTTAAAAAAATTCACTGAAGCTGAACGCAGCTTCTCACAACGCTATCACCTGGTATGCTGATACAGATGGGATCCTGGAGCACTCACCTAGCTGGGGAAGCCTGTACTACAAGGGGCCTGCCCTCTACAAAATTATTCTGGATTTTGGGGGGTGGAAAAAAACCAACAGATCAAGGACTAATTCCTAATATTGAAAAATCCTTAAAAACCAACAAAAGAAAAATCAATAGTGCAAAAGAGACATATGCAGGCAGTGCTGGAAAAAAAGGAATACATTTTTTGAAAGATACTCATTTTCACTCATTAATAAAATGGTAAAATATAATCACTATGAGATAAACTTCTCATCTGTAACTTTGGAAAAGACAAAGAGCTATAATACCTGTAATTCCTATAATATTTGAAATAGTACTGCCCCCTGACAAACTCACATAGGCAGGTGGTGGAAATGTGTGTTAGTAACTAGTTCAGAATAACATTTTCAATGTAATAAAATAGCACATAACCTTGACCAGGAGTTCTACTCATTGGGATATTTCCTACCTATGTGCTCACAGGTTTGCTTTAAATACATGTGCAAGATATTTGTGGCGATGTTACTTTTCTCAAACAGAGACAGGTACAAAAAAAAATGTGCTTCAATAAGTTTCTGCCATTTAACAAGTTACTTTTGCTAGAAAATTCTAGCTTTCATGCCATTTTTTATCTTAGGCTTTCTTTTATTTGTCTGCAAATAAGTTCTATTTACTCCTGCTTGGCTCAGATTCCTTTACACATGCAAGTTTTATCACCTGTCAAGCTCCCATCAGCCTACCCCACCCTTCCTCATCAGATGCCCTACTGTGCTGATAAGTCACATGGATTCCAATGAGGATTCATATCTTGAACCATTTACTCACTGTTTAAGTGACACATAAATTATGTGTCATCAATATGAATATTGGGTTCTCAAGGGCAAGTATTAGTTCTTCTTCATTTGTTTCTTCTCCCAGGAATTTAACACAAATCGAGGTATATGATAAAGAAGACTTGCTGATTAGAGATAATTTTCCCCAACCATACCTGGATCCTACCCCACACATCAATGGTATGAAACCTGAAGAACAATAGTTGAAAGAGCTTGACCCTTTTGTTTGATCCTCACACTGTCTGCACACTTGATGTTACCTTGGTTCACACAGAGAGGAGAGCAGTCATACCTGAACTTGGTGCTATCATCTGAAGGAGGAGCAGGATAACGAAGTGTCTGGAGAGAGGGAGTCCTGTAGATTCCATTACACCTGTGGTAACAAGTGAGGGGGATTCAGGAACAGTGATAACAGGGGCAAGAAGTTCCAGAAATCATATATTTCCACATCTTTTTTCTGTAGTAATGAACTCTCAACTGGTGTTGCCAAAAAATATTGTAAGAATCCCAGTTAAATTTGAATATCAAATAAACAATTATTCATATAAAAATGTCCAAACCTGTAGAGAATTCTTATGAGTATATTTGAGCCAAACTGATGACAAATGCCAGGAGCAAGACTTTAAATGTCCTGGAGAATAACAGTTTTGTAGCTTCTTTTGTGCATTGGAAATTAAGGAGGACATGTAAGGAAGATTACATGGAGGTGGGTGAAAGCAAGGTGGGGAATGGTTTGTAGGATAGCCAACCTGAATATCGGCTTTCTTGATGTTTGCAGCATATTTCAAGTGTGTTAACCTAAATGTACAGAAACAATGAACAGAGCTTCCTTGAAGCAAAGATAAACCTTTTACTAAAAAGTTATGTGCCTGGGGTGTAACTACCCACCATGACCTGTCCAGTTAAGAATTTATGATCAGATCACCCTGTGAGGTTACTTTCCATAGAACCTCACTTTTATTTGTCTGCACAGTGTACAATTATCTGGTACATATATTCCCATGTGACATTTGGCAGCCTGTAACTTTTATTTGCTATATCTGGCAACTCTACTCTTAAAAATATCCATTATCATGACTGGGTCTAGCCATTGGCTTCATTCCCACTGATGGATTGCTTCCTCCAGGCTAGATGTTCATTGTCTTCTGGTCTATAAAGTCCATCAGGTGAGCTGTTGCCCCAGGGAAAGTGGCAGCAGGTCTAGGACATAGGTCCCAACCCCCCAAGCCTCAGTAGTTCAAGCATATGCCAGTCAGTTATATTGAGTTAGAACAGTTTAAAGACAGAGTTATAGCCTCATTTTCCTGGAGGCATGAACCTAATGACCATTTAGAAGAAATTTGACTTTCTTGCTTTAGTGGGCAGATCCCTCTGAACTTTTTGCTTCAGGAGAAATCATAATAAGAGACCAATGGGTTGACCCCTATGGCTAGGAAAAGCTAGAAAAGAATGAAATTGTCTTTCACAGTCAAATGTGAAGAAGGCTTTTTGTCAGTTCTATAATGGTTGTCTTTTGACTCAGCACACAAATGTGACCATCATCCTTTCCTATCCCTCCCCCCACCCTCCCCCCAAATAAAGAGATTTGGAAAGGGCTAAGGTTATGGGGAAGTGACAAACAGGTGAATGGTTACAATAATATGCAAATGCCATGCTATGCATGTGGCAGCTCTTAGCACCCCAGAGAGAGCAATTCAGTCTGCAGCCACAAGGCAGCAAGAAGACCCATGAAGGCTTGACTAGGGCGGTGGTGTCTACATTTTGAGAAATGAGGTGGCTTTCTCATAAAGTATAAATGCAGTGAGGATACTCATCAGATGCAGCACAAGGAAGCACTACTGAACAAGGAGATTGAGGAAAATATATGCACGGTAAGATTCAAGAGGAAGGCAGAGAGCTGATTGTGAAGGGGTTCGTGTTCCTAGGGAATGACTCTGTTCTCCAGGCCAGGGAACTCCTAAGAAGCTGGAGGCGGTATGCATGGTGGTTCAACCAAGGTTTAAATGCTGGCTTTACTATTTAGTTACATGATCTTAGGGTAGTTACCAAAACTCTCCCTGATTCTATTTTTTTTAACCTGTCAATAAGAGACAATAATTTCTTGCTCATTATATTTAGTATTAAAATTAATGGAATTACAGTATCTAAGGTGGACAGAATTCTGTCTGATAAGTACTAAAGCATAAGCACCATAAAGTATGTAAGGAACATACAATATTTGTTTTTTTAGCACTTCTAGTATCATGCATGTTTGGTATTTTAGAGTGATGAAAGTGGGAGTGTGGAACCAGACTTGTCCTGGCTCTGCTGCTCACTGGTCCTGTGACCGCAGGTTACTGATGGAACTGACCTGTGCCTCAGTTTACTACCTGGAAGACATAGATAATAAAAGTACATATTCCATGGGGTTAAAATAGTTAAATATTCAGATTAAAAAGTGGACCATAACAAAAGAAATGTCACCTCTGGCTATTAAGGAAGGTTTCAAACTTGCGACAGTATATTCAGAATTACATATTTGAAACGTGATTCTGGAGAATAGGGAGAAGCCAGAGGAGGAGTGCCACACGACAAGCTGCAATGAGTATTTCAGCCCGCATGAGTGAAATTGGGTAAGGAATGAAAATCAGAATGCAAGGGACACAACAATTGTGCAACTGCTAGGACTCAATGAGTCTGAATGTAACGAATGAGAGAAATGTATTTTCATGCCTTCTGGGTTTTCGAAATGTGCGATAGTGTGGATAAATGGTATCACTCATCCTGACAGGAAATGGGGAAAAAATCAATTGAGCTTTTAAGAGGTCAAATTTTAGCTTTCTGTGCAATTGTTTTAATTTACTGTATTGAGATTTTCATATACGTCATACTTCATTGCAGTTTTTAGGTCATGTGTACATGACTTCACCATTAGGTCTTTAAGTGCTTGCATATTGGAAGTATGTCTTCTCATCCCAAAGTTTGTCATGGAATTCTACAGTGTGTCTAATACACACCAGCTGCTCTGGACATCTCCTGTTGGCTCTTGCTGATCCAGTCTGCATTTTGCTCCTCCCAGCTCTGTTTCCCAGAGAGCTGACCTATAAGGATTAGAACAATTGACTCCCTTCCGGCTGGGTTCTGGGTGGTGGGCAGGTTTAGTAAGAATCAATAACAAGCAGGAGATTGCAGGATTGCAGGAATGAAAGAAAGTGAGGCTGGATTGTTTGTTGTCTCAGCTCTCTTTCTTTCTGGGTTGCTGTGGTGAACTGTGTGCCTGACTAAAAATCATCATTTATACACACACACACACACAGACTCACTGTGCAGCCCTCGCTGCCCTCAGGTTTTAATTACTGCTCTCTGCCCCTGTTCCTTCAGTCCTAGGTGCGACCCTAACCCCTCTATTTCAGTTCCAGGCTACTGCACTAGTCCTAAGCATTTCTCTACCTCATGCTCATATGTTTGTAAATAATCTCTTTATTTAATATTCCTCAGTCTTAGCTTCCCTGAGGAAGCTAAGACTATCCTTTGGCTGCTTTGGGGCTTCTTATACCACAAAACCAAGATTAGGAATGTGGGCCCTGGCTGCTGTGGCTCAGTGAATTGGGTGCTGGCCTGAGAAACATCAATGTGTAGTTGCCTCTCATGCACCCCCTACTGGGGTCCTGGCCTGCAACCCAGGCATGTGCCCTGACTGGGAATCAAACCAGTGGCACTTGGGTTCACAGGCCAGCACAATCTTTAAAAAAATAAATGAAAATATCAGGAAAGTAGGCATTGGAGGGCTGGAAAGATGAATAGAGGGGCCAGAGAGGTGTCCTGGTCAATACAAAATTGAAGCAACCCAAAGGTCCATAGAAACAAAAATTTGAAGGATTCCATCAGGTTAATAACTACACATAGCTGAGGTACTGATTGAAGGGAGGGCGAATGCAGAATGAGCAGTACAGGAAAGCAGTCACAGTGGTCTCATTTGGCCCTTTGGACCACCTGGATCTGTAACAGCAATGTTTTATGTTGATTAACCATGACTTTTGCCCATTTGCCCAGATACTTTATAAGACTAATATTAACTGTGATGGTCTGGGTCCCAGACAGGAAATCTGGCCAAAACAATATCATTATATGGGAGCTTATAGGACTGGGCTCCCCTCTGGTTAGAATGCAAAATTCTCACCGAACTGAAGGACAAGACTACGTTGTGGCCGCGGCTCTTGCTAAGAGGTGAAGGTGGTGGACTGTATCAAGTAGCTCCTTTAGCCCATCCACATCCATCCTCCATATCTCTCTCTCCAAACGGAATTTGTAAGGAAATTGGGTTGAAAGCTAATGTGGATGTTAGAAACAGGGGTTAACAGGAGTGAATTTGCAGTAGGAAATGTCCTTTGCAGTTTTGTGCAAATTTTAATCTTGCTGGAATGAAAATCCTGGTCAGGTACATATTTCATACAGTGTACACATATAATAGTTTTAAAATATGTCTGAAAAGTGCAGTCTTGGTGTTTCTCGGGTACAGAGTTTCAGTTTGGGAAGATGGGATAGTTCTGAAGATGGATGGTGGTGATGGTTGCTCGTCCATATGGTTGTAATGCCACTGAATGTACACTTAACATGGTTAAAATAATACATTTTGTTATGTATATTGTAACAAAATATTAAAAAAAATAAATTTTTGCCCTGGCTGGTGTAGCTCAGTGGATTGAGCGCGGGCTGCAAACCAAAGCATTGCAGGTTCGATTCCCAGTCAGGGCACATGTCTGGGTTGCAGGCCATGGCCCCCAGCAATTGCACATTGATGTTTCTCTCTCTCTCTCTTTCTCCTTCCCTTCTCTCTCTAAAAATAAAAAATAAAATATTTAAAAAAATCTTAAAAAAATAAATTTTTAAACAAAGAGCAAATATGCCAACAAGGAATTACAAAAGTCAATACAAATCACATTTAACCTGACAGCCAAGTAAGTCTTATCACAAAAGAAGATGTGATGTATACCAAGATATACAGAAGATATATATATAGATATATATAGATATATATATATATATATATACCAGTCAGAAAGAATATATGCTTCCCTATGTTCATAGCAACATTATTTACAATAGCCAAGATCTGGAAACAGCCCAGGTGTCCATCAGTAGATGAGTGGACAAAAAAAGATGTGGTAAATTTATACAGTGGAATACTACCCAGCAGAAAGAAAGAACTCTTACCCTTTGAGACAGCATGAATGGATGTGGAGAATATTATGCTAAGTGAAATAAGCCAGTCAGAGAAAGACACATACCATGTGATCTCACTTATATGCGGAATCTAATGAACAAAATAGGACCAGAGGCATAGGGACATGGAACAGACTGACAGAGCTCAGAGGGGAGGGGTGTGGGGGAACTGGAAGAGATTAGCCAAAGAACATCTATGC